>JAPZDX010000003.1:22329911-22340420 GCA_029783625.1 Naso annulatus | reverse complement strand
TGTGCTTGTAAACACAGTCTGACCAGCAACATGTGCACTATGGGATGGCTCAGTCACAGTCACCAAAGAAAACTCCCTTAAAGTTTGTCGATGTTTGTCGTGTTTGCAGCGAATCATTTGCATAAGTTAAGAAAAAACATAATCTTTCATTAAGACACGATTTATCTGTCCGGCCAGACTATACATTGACTTTGGAGGACATTACAGGACGAGTTACACCAGGAGACGGACTACCCAAAGCGGTATGTGGGAGCTGTAGCATGCTTTTGCACTGCTATGGACGTAGCAAAGCTGATGTGGAGCAAATTAGCACTTTTTTGTTAGGGAAAAAGCCAGCATGAGGCTGATTCGCGGGGTCTACTTTTCAAAAATGTAAGGGCCGTTGCTTTGTCAGTGGCAGTTCTTGCTGCCGTCCCAGCAACTGCCTTGTATTTTGACGTCCCCAGACGATTGGTAGGCAGAGATCTCAGATTGTCTGGTATCGCGAGACTATAGCCAGACTAACACAATTGATCAGTTTTCTCTAATGTAATGTCAAAGTACTGACGGTATAGAAAGAAAGACTGATACTGTAGAGTAAAGTGTTAACATTACTTTTCTTTGGTCTGCCCTGATATCATCTTTGAATAGATATGTAAGATACCCTGTGAAAATCAAAGCACATTTTGTCTCAACATGGCTTATTTTTTGACGACACACAGAATTTCTAATTCGTTGCAGCAGCCTCTGATTTCCCTCGGTTTTTCAACTGGTTCATCCAAACGGTTGGCTGTGATTAGTCACACAATACGACATTAACCTGTAAATTAAAATTCCTCCATGCAATTTGATGGGTGATTTAATTCCAGCATCATGCCATCCCTCCCATCCGCCCTCCCTCTGCCCATCTCTCCCTGTCCTCATCCTCCAGACATCTACCCACACACCCTCTTGTTTCTCTCTCTCTTTCTTTCACCATTCGCCGTGGGCTAATCCCATTATGAATTCTTTATATAGCCTTTTCCCTTAATGATCAGTGAGGCCTACTCCAATCCTGATTACTATTGTACACTTAGCACTACATAAAGCAGGGGATTAATATGCCCCGCTAGGATCGTTGCTATGGATCCACTCGTTGCCTTCCGAGGGATGTTGCTGCTGCTTCAATTGGCCATAAATTGCTCTCCCCAGTGGCTTCCCACGTACTAGACAGGGCATGGAAGAATAAGGGGTGAATCTCTCTCTCATGGTCTCTCCCCCTCTCCCTGGACCCAGACGAAAGTGATCTGCTCTATAATTCATGACCCAGCGTTTTCTCTTTCTTCTCCTCTCAAATTTTTTCTCTCTTTCCCGGAGACGCTGTAGTAACCCTCCTCCTCAGTAGCCTTTGCCCTGTGAAACAGTACAGGAAGAGATGGTGGCATCATACACGGACACACGTTGTGAAAGAATGATTTTAAAGATGTAATGCATTCAGAGAAGGGCTGTGCGATGTCAAACGTGGACAGAGAGGATGGAGAGTGTTAATGGGCTCAGCTGTGTTCCTGTGGTTTCAGTCAGGAATTCTGTGAGTGCTAACAAGCCGTTGCAAAGCACTGCAGGAAAAAAAAAGTGCAGTTAGAACTTTTCTCCAACAGTCTTTACTGAAGAATGTCAAAGCATCACTTTCAAGCACTAAAAATGTGCAGATTAGACTTACATGATGTGCCCTGGCTCTACTTAAAACTGAAGACTCAGTATTACAAAAATATAGGTAGTTTGATTGCAAAAAATGTGTTATTAAGATAAAGGTTGCCAATGTTAACTTGTAGTCCTCAGAGTTTCACTTTCATGTTGGCAGTTACAGTATTTTGTGAAGCTATTTTTACCTTTCTCAGATGGTGAAAGAGTCACTCCCGAGTGAAACTCTTTTTAGGGGAAGAAACAGCTGAAAGAGGCAAAATACAAATGGGGGGAAAACTGAGACTTCTCAAGTCTTTATGGTGTTCTGTTGGCTCTTATAGCAGTTGAGGAAGATATCTCTTTTTCATTTGGCATGAACACATCCCTCCTCTTTCTTCTCTGGTTTACAGTGTTTCTTCTCTGGTGAACACTGAAACAAGTCAAACAGCGTAGTTTGAGGCAAGGCTCAGCGAGCTCTGGGGACACCTGCAGAGAGACAGCGAGAAACACCTCTTTTTGATTCTTCTCTCTTTGTAGTTACAGTCTACTCTGAGTATCTTTATCACAGGCCGACTGCATCCTGCTGTTCTCTACTTTCTCTCTGCTTCCCTGTGAACCTATTTGCAAAGACCCGCTTGCACTGCATTGAGCATTACTGTTCTGTGAGAAAGGCCTGTGATTACATAATCTTCTCATCGTTTTCCTACTTTCTTTATGTTGTTCAGTGACTGTATGACACAGATGCAGAACATGCATGAGGTATTTAATCATAAACAAGGGCCTGAACGATATATTGGTTTGCTGGTATTACCGACGGATATTGGTGTATTGCAGATATATCTGTACTGATGTATATGTTCTTTAATATGCATTGATTTTAAAACAGTTTTTTAAGGCCAAAAGAAATGCTTGGACTGTTAAATTTATACTGGTGTGATTAAGTAGCTTGCCAAGTAGAGGGCAGCCTGTTCTTTAATAAGATGTTTACTGTTAAGTGCACTGATGTTTGGAATAAAGTTTGCTAAAATGTAAGATATCCTGCATCCATTGCATGTCTTTGTCACAAGTATTTGATAACCACATTCAACTGATATGTTACATTCACAATATCGACACATTTATCTAATATCGGAACCTTCTTGCTCACTAATATTGACAAAATCCCATGTAAGTTTAGCAAAATTTTAAGTATTAAATACAAATACAATGATAGGGTCACATGCTATGTTTCTGTAAAATAAAACCTGAAATGCAAAGCAATTATGGATGATTTTGATTCTGTGAAAAAGGAAGTTAACGTAAATTTCCCTCCCTCAAATGAGCTTCATTCGCGTACGAAAATTACCAGCAAAGGATGATTAAAATGGTATGTGCTTTCAAATGCATGATAACATACTGTAAACTTAGTTCTATATGTGATGCAAGAAGATTACTGGACTCATTAGCTGTCATACTGGTCAGTGATAGTGCCAATCCCTCCCATTCCTCTAGTTACCCTGCGTCCAGTCCTCCATCCTTGGACCCCCACAGCATCTCTGTTTCCCTCGCAACCTGACAATGTCAAGCCTCATTGCCCTCCGTGGGTGTTTAATAGTGTGGTGACTCCAACAGAAGACTGTTAGACCCTAGAGTTGTGGTTATACAGTATGTGTAATATCCCATAACACACACACACACACACACACACACACACACACACACACACACACACACACACACACACACAGAGTCATCCCAGCCAGGTTCACCACCTGCCCTGGCCTGTGCTGCCTTTCCCCCAGCCAAGGAAGCTCATGCCTGGGCACTCTGGGCAGCAGCCCAGCCTTTCACATCCAGGTCCAGGGCCAAGAGACAGGGGCCAACAGCTGGCGGTATGCAGAAGGAGCCTGGAGGCTTCCACAGCAGATGAATCACCACGGATTAATATTTAACTCCAGACTCCTGCTTCCCTCCAGCATCTCTCCTTCCTCCCCCTCTCCTTTTACCACCGTCCCTCTCCCTCCATCCATCACTCCATCCCCCAGTCCTGCAGGTAAGTTGGCGTCGACTCAACAGACTTTTACTGTATGAGGATGCTCTTTTTTTAAATATAGGAGCATTTTGGCTGCAGAAAGTTGCCAACTTGAGCATGGTAACCTAGTTTTTGATTAATTTGATTGTGTTTGGAGATTGGGTGCAGCATGCAGAGCTGTTGGATGATGTATTCATGAATTATCAAAGTTGCAACCCAGAATATATATTGTAGTATTATTTTGGATTATCAGAACCTATTTCTCAATGAACAGTCTTACATTTTAGCCACTGAGAGCACACATTTACAGTTTTCACAGCTGTATAACAAGCTTCAGGAACTTACAGGCAAAAGCAACCGGTCAGCATAATATAGTTTAAAATGAACCACAAGCATTAATGAAACAAAATGTAGGCTTTTCAGAAGCTCAGTCTCTCAGCTATTCCTTCTAAATTCCCTGCATCATTTTCTTGATTAAAAAAAAGCTTTAGGAGTTAAAAGAATAGCACAACTTCAGAAGAATAGAATAGAGGCAGCGCTGTTCAGTGAAATGCTTATTTCTGAAATGTGTTTTCGTGTTGCATTTTCTGAATGAAAGTGTTTTACTGTCAGCGTTCAGCTGAGGCGTGCAAAAGGCAAATTTAAGATGGCAGTTTTATTTGCAGCCCTGCACCATCGCAGCCTGGGAATCAATGAATGCTCTGATATTAAGCAGGCACAGATTTTTTAGCAGGTACCAAAGGCAGGTCATGACTGAAGCAGAAAGCCTCAGTGCTGCTGCTGTAAGCCCGGTAGCGTTTGACACAACCAGAGCCAGGCCTGTAATAGCATTCTCAGATGGGATCCGCTATGATGACTGCATGCCTGCCTTGCTCCTTCAGCTCTGATTTTGTGATTAAAGCACCAGACTGCTTTTCTTTTAGTTTTTTTTTCCTCTAGACTGTCTTTCTCTTTCTCTCTCTTCCTCCCTGCACAGTAACCTTTTTTCAACACTCCCTTTTCCATCTCTGTATCTTCTCCTTCTTGCTTACTGTCTTGTCTTCCTGTGTCTTTGGATCTTTGATTCTCTTTTTCTGTCTCTCTCAATGTGCATATATGTTTGTAAAAATATATAGGTCCCCTGTGGTTTCCTCTCATTCGCATGCGTGTTCTGTGAGCCTCAGCCATTCGAGTGTACATAAAACCCGCTCTTTATGGCCAGACATAAAAGAGAAAGGAGGGAAAGAGAAAAGAGATAGATTTTCTTCTGTTCCTTAAAGAAGGGATGCTCTGATCTTGCTTGTAACGGATTAACCTTTGAAGCACCCTCTTTTCGTTTGGCTTTTTGTTTCCTTTTTGCTCTCGTAACTTCAGACACAAAGGCAATTTTGTCCTGACTCAAAAGGGCAATCTACTGTTATCTGGGTCATGTTGTGACGGTGAATGAAATATGTTTTTTTCCATCTCTCCCCATTTCGCTCTTCGACCCCCTCTTGTCCCTTTATGACCGTGTTCAAGGGGAGCACGGTGGCGCATCACTGAATAAGTAACCAACCAACGGGCCAGTGGAATTGTGGGAATTCATGGGAATCGCCGTGGGGACGGGAGTTCTTGCAGGACCACTTCCTGTCTGTCTGATTCAGGGACTCTCAGGGGTGCTTGAGCTGCCCTCCACGCCATCTCTGACAAGGCCTCAGCGGAAAATTTGTGTCTTTGTATGGGACGAGGCTGAATACACTCAGAGGGGCCAGCAAACTTCGGAGTCCCCATTGTCTTTCACACCGACCAGGGTCCGAATATGAATATGCATATTCATAAGCAAGTTCAGTTTTCATGGCCCCCACAAGCCCTCCCCACCTCTCTTGATTCATCCTTTTATAACGTCCTTCCATCTCATTTTCAATTCCAAATGAGACGTTCGGCATATGAAAGGTTACTGTGTCACACCCCTTAAGATTTTACAATGGTAGAAAAAGAAAAAAAAATTCTAATTAAATCCTTTGCCTATGTGATTCTGTGATTAGTATTGGGTGATTATTTCTAGAGGTTGAACATGTGTGGGTTGGCACCACGAGGTGAGTCTCAGTGGGCTTTGGAGAGACAAAAGTACTTAACTGCTCAGTTTTTCATGAGGTCAATATGATATTATTTCCCCTGAACTCATCTCTGTAGTTAAATTGTGAGAGACCAAATCCCACGCTGTCTGGCACAGGGAGCCCTCACTTTCTTGTCAGCACTCGTACTAGGCGCAATCATGAACGCCCTAATAGATCCCGATCTCTCTCGCTGAATGTGAAATGTGCCCTTTTAGAAAAAAAAGAGGCTGCACTTTAATATCTTTGACATGTTTTAGTTGAGTGTGCAGGATCGGAGCAACCTCACACTCCTCAGTAAAAATCAATGGCGCTGTTACTAATCACAGTTAGCATTTTCTCCACAGAGTGATGAGAAGCTGTTGGGTTGGACCTCATCGCTTCAAGGGATGGAGTTACATGCGAAGACAAGGCATGTCAAACTTTAACAGAGCAGACAACTGTGAGGAGTCATTAGAGCTTTTCACCCGTGGAGAGCATGCAGATGGATACGAGAGGATGGGGGAACATCTTGTTGGATTTCATTCATTTTAACACTCAAAGTCACTTCAAAACACTTCCCTTAGAGGTAATTTTAAATGGTCCCCACTTCATAAAGTAGTGCAGAATAATTTATAAAGATACTGAAGAGGAGGATGGGCAATTTATAAACTTGATTCAAGTCCATAACATGTACAAGAACATGGTACTGTATGTTAGTCTGTTGAGCCATATAAGACATAAAAGACATAATTAAAAAAATGTCCCCAAAACAACTTCCAAAAAGTTAAAAATGTGCACATCCAAAAAGTGTTGAAGAATGTGCTGGAACAATATCAAGGAGCAAACATGAAACAGAGGAAAGGTCTGCACGCTTCGGCTCCCTTAGTAGGTTTTTATTGAGATACTCACAGGAAAAGTGATGTTTTGAGCCACATGCTCTCCTTCAGACTTCAAAACAACTTTGAATAAATCTTGAGAGAGTGTTTGCAGAAGACCAGACTCTGATTCTGAAAGACTTTCTGTGGACATTGGGGCCTGCCCTTTCTCACTCCCGGCACTTAAAAAATTGACTCATTTTCATGCCTCTTGGTGTCTCCTACAGACACTTACAGAAAGTACCTTTGCTGTAAGAGATGCATAGGGCCTCCATAGGAGTCAGAGGTAAACCCAACTGCATTATTAGTGGATGCTTATAGCAACTTCTCCACCACATGTAGACAAGACACAAGAATGAGAAATTGTTATTATGGTCAGAGATCGGGGTAGAGTGGAGGGCCACACAGCTGACTTTTGTTCAGACTACTGTAGTTTGAGACCCGTGCATAACCGTAAGTGAAACTTAAGATGTTTAATCAAAGATCTTTTCCTAAATGTAACCGACCACGAGTAGCTGTTTTCCTAAACCTAACCCAATATTTCTTTCCCTGAACCTAACCAATTGCTTTTGTTGCCTGAACTTACCAAATTTTGACCCTTTTACAACATGAATCACTTCTTTAGAAAGAACGTAAGTCACAAGAAAAAGAAACCCTACCTGGTGCATCTGGATAAGACGCCAAATGGCATGACAAAACAGAGACATATGCAGAGTAGTGATGACAATGACGTGCAACTTTTTAGAGTACCCCCAACAAAATCTCTGATATCATTGAATACATCCCAAAAATACTCAAATCCTAGACCTGACTGACTGAAGTCAACTGCTGTTTCATGATCTTTGTGTCTGATTGGATAAGAAGAATATTTGCCCCAACATGTGGCCATTTGTTTCAGTTGGAGCCCAGAGTGACACAGGAAAGGTCCTGACTAAATGATGTGACTGCGTTTTTAATTTGTCTCCAAACCTGCGGGGAAGCCAGCTACTTGTTATCTGTTAGCAGCTGTTCCTATCAGAATGACAAGAACCCAGCACAACGCAGCATACACACCTGGTCATGTACACACAAACACATCCATGCACACACACACATACACATACAGAGACACACAGGGCCAGGCTACCAGATGCTGCCCAGACAAGGTAATTGAGAGGAGGAATGGATGGACAGAAGGAGAAAGAACAAGGGGAGAAGAGATGAAAGAAAGAGAAAAAGCCTTAGAGGAAAGGAGAAGGGAGAAGGAAGGAGTTGCAAATGTTAAGAGAATAGGAATCACAAGAAAGTCCTGTTGGAAAAACAGAAAAAAGAAGGAAAGGGAATGCAGCGCTGGTCACATGGGAGGAGCAGATGGATGCAGAGATGGATGTAGGAGGAGGAGCTGTTGCAGAGGAGAGGTCTAATTAGAAACTGCAACAGTGTGCATCACAATGCATCACTCAGGAAGAGGATGAGAGGACAAATGAGGACACTGAATGAAGAGGACAGAGAGGAGGACTGCAGGGATGGCAGAAATTAAAAGACAAGAAAGGACGATGAGACGCAAGGAGAAGCAAACATGGACAGAGGGTGAGTGGACAGAGAAAGCACAAAATGTCTATTGGCAGAAAGCTGTGGGAAGACTGTTAGACTTGGACAAAAAATAAATGTGTTAAGAGAACATTTTACAACCAGTAAAAGACATTGACTTTGACATTTTGGGAAATACACTTATTCACGTTCTTACCAAGAGTTAAAGACCCAGTGTGGAGCATTTAGTGGTGTTAAGCTGTCAAATACTCTTTCCTTCCTCTTTTCAAGTGTGTAGGAGAACCAGATAAGGTCTTCTTTTGAAAGCCTGTGTTTGGTTTGTCCATTCTGGGCTTCTGTAGAAGCAAGATGGTGTAACATGGCGGGCCCACTACATGAATGGCTCATTCTAAACTGCTGAAAAAATTAACAATGTTAATGTGATTATATACTACTAAAACCATAAATGTTACCAAGCATTAAAGTGAATTCAAGGTAACATTCTGAACATCCTATTCTGTCCATTTCAGCTTAATTATCCTACTGTTCCCGTTCAAAAATGTCTGATCCATTTTAGATGATTGTAAATCCATAAAAATACATATTTTATTGTCTAATGTTGTGTTTTATCTTTTTATTAACTCAAATTTTGGTGAACATTACAAGTTTTGTACTTCCATTTGGTATTCATGGGCTGTAGACCTCACTGACCTCAGCTCATAAAACTCATAATCCACAGCCTACAGTACCTCAGATACAGTATACAGTATATCACTCAGCCAGTGCTCTGCCACAGAATGAATTATTAGCTATGCATCATTGAAACAAAGCTGTGTGCTTTTTTTGTGTGGACCTCTAACAGGTGTGGTTCCCATGGGGGTTCTCATAGAAGACAAAAAGGAGGGCATACGGTGTGTGCGTGTGCGTGTGCGTGTGCGTGTGCGTGTGCGTGTGCGTGTGCGTGTGCCTGCTCAGAGACACCTGCATGTTGGGGTGTGGGGAAGACATGCAAGAATGTGCTTCAGCTCTATTTTATACACTAACTGTAGTCCTACCCATTCATTTCCAGTGGCCGGTCATTTTTGACCGGGAACACCACGGGCGTATACAAGTTCAATAAAAGACACAAAATTTAATAAAAATTCTCAAAATTTATTTTGTGTGTGCATGGATTCACAAAAACTTGTACAACATTGGAGATGCCATCCATTCTTTCTCACCATTTTTCTTTTACTATATTTCATGGATTTGCCAAGGTAGCTTGCCAGCTTTGCAGGAGAGGGACATTCCAGCCATAATTCCATCTTCCAGCTCTGATTGGTCAGTTATTTTGCAAATAGGTGGAAACAGACATCAATGAACACATCAGATTCATTTAAATTAAAAATCTTATAAGTGGTATAGTTTGGTGGTACTGATCCAGGCGAGAGACGTTAGCACAGCTGCTGGAGTCACTGGTTGCCTGACAAGAACAATATTCTTGCTTAGCTGAGCCTGGCTGCTCGACACAAAGACCAGCATCTGAAGGATGAGCAGTAATTGATAAGTTTGTGGGCTTGGATCGAGAGGGATGAGCTCTTGTTGCATGTATTTGCTGTTCAACACTTGCAGTTATCACACAGAAAATTTTAAGTTAATAACTTTCGTCGGCCGTTTTCTGTTTTGGGTAACTTAAAATGTCTGAGAAGGTGGAAAAACATCTGCCTTCAGGTAGTCATCTGCCGCCACAGTCTCTTGGTGTTCGCCCAAGGAGGTCCACGAGGACACGTAGGCATGGTTACCCAGTGGGATGCTGAGTTCAGACTTTGAAGAGAGAGATGATTAACAACATTCATTTGATTTGGTGTGGTTGTTTCTGAGCTTTTGTTTGAAAAAACGTAACTGACTGCTCCTACCCTGGCATGACAAGTGGAGTTTTGTTCTGCTGGTTGATCTGAGTAATTGTCAGATTTTTTTGTTTTATAGAACGTTGGCCCCTAGTACCACGCTGTTTGATTGCTTCATTTGTCTTTGGCAAAGCCTTTTGTATTCTCCCTGCTTCCTTGTCCATATTCCCCGTTTCTCCGTCTCAATCAATTTGCTCACGCTCTTTATCTTCTCACTCAACCTTTCACTCTCTCATTTTTTCCTCTCATCTACTTTATTCTTGGATTTTCAATAGTCAACACTACAGTGTCATGTTTGTCTCAATTCCAAAGACATTAAGCACACGCACGCACACACAAATAGAAGAACATTAGCCTGACCGTTTAAATGCTGTTTGTACAGCTCAATTCAGTTCACAGTGGGCAAGCTGGGAGCAGCTTCACAGCCAATTCTCTAAATACCCCTACTGTGTGTGTGTGTTCTGTGTGTGTGTGTGTGTGTGTGTGATTGCAAATGGGAATATATCAGTGAGTTAACTTTGCCAACAAGCCCC
>JAPZDX010000003.1:22228931-22243289 GCA_029783625.1 Naso annulatus | reverse complement strand
CCCCTTCCCTCACCCGATTCTTTCACCCACGGATTTTTGAGGGAGAGAGGAGTTCATGTGATGATGGTGATCCGTCTGTTATTCCTTTTTCTCCTCCCGTCCACATCTCTTCTCTCTTCCTCCCTCAGCAAAAGTGTCTGCAACACCATTAGCACACCTGAAATAATAGCGATGGTGACAAATGCTGCTGGAAGGGGAGGGCGAGAGACACCGATAGAGACGGAGGGAGGGAGGGAGGTGTGTGTGTGTGTGTGTGATAGTGATGAGCTCTCTATCTATCTGTGGGGTTAATTCAGACTCAGCAGCCTTTCAGAGTAAAAGTGGAGCTGCTGACCCGGTGGCCGCTGGCACAATGTGAAAATTGACTGGCAGCATTCAGCATAGCTATAATCACAAACCTCTGCTGTGTGTGTGTGTGTGTGTGTGTGTGTGTGTGAGAGAGAGAGAGAGGGAGTGTACGCATTTATAATTCTATATATGTGTGCATCTAATTTCACACACTTCTCACCATATAGGAAAGCAGCTGTTCATCACTGGTGTATCTATAGGTGTGATGCAGTGATGTCAGTGCTACTGTCACATCACGGCTCTTGTTTCTGTGCAGGTTCAGTTGTTTGCAGTTCTTTATCATAAGTCCACATGTTCACATTAATGCAACACCTCTGTATAAACTGCTGAGAGAGGAAGCAGCAGCAGCAGCTTTCTTACTTCAGGGCTGTGATGGAGCTAAATGAAGCTTTAAATTACTGTTCTGTTCTATTAAAAACATGTGCAGTTTTGCATTTAGGGACTTTTGGAAAGATTTTCTTTGAGCTGTCGAGTGTTTAAATTTGTGCACTACACTTAATCTAAGGTTTAAGCCCTTAAGGCTTCCACTTTTTTAAGTTAAAGACTTTATTTTGAATTGAATTGTGTGTATGCAGCAATATAAATGAACAGAACTGCTTCAGATCTACAGCTCCAAATAAAAAATACAAACAGACATAATGGACATTTGCAATAAAAGGCAACACACAGCCAAACAACAGCACATTTCTATTTTATATATTTTATTAGCATGTTAAACTATTTACATGAACAAAGAGAAGAAATATAAATATACCAGTAAACTCCTTCATAGGTTCAAACATTATTATATTCTCCATTTATTATGAGATAAAATGCTGACAGGGCTTTAGAAGCACACAAACAAATTTGTTTATTAAATTTTTTTTATTGCGGTTTTACTTTTTATCTTAATTATCTGCAGCGTTGACTCCTCTGGCTTTCTGCATGTGATGTAATTTCCAGCAGCTCCGGTAGAAGGCGCAAATGATTAAGCATTAATGTGTGTGAGAGGGGAGAGCTGCTCACATTAACATTTGGGCCAAGCTGCTTGCTCCAGCACGAGAGAAAACTCCCAGAGGGAAGAGTAACACTTGGTAAAAACTGTAAGCGATTGACTGATGATACACATGATATCACTGTCATTACACCATAGTTATTATTTTACATATTAGCCACAAGCTATAGTGTTTACTATGATGTTTTCGGTGCCATATAGTATGCAAGGTAACTATGGTTTTATACCAAAATATCATGCGCAAAAATCCCATCAAACGGTAAAAATAATTTGGAACAAACTGTATTACAACGATTCCAATCGTTACAAAACGTTCATAAATAAGTCATTTATAAACGCTGATGGTGAATAAGTGTAACATGCCTTTCTCATGTGACACCGGATGCCACCTCGCGTTATAGCTCATTACTCTAACTTTTAAAATAAATCTCCAAGACAAATCATCCGCTTGCGCAAATCCGAGCGCCTTTTTTCCCTGGCTGAATCATTTCAAACCGGTGCTCGCAGCGCCTGAACACACCCTAATGAATCCGGCAGGGTAATTCTGACAGACCATAATATACTAGTAGTTTCATATAATTAGATAAGCTGTGAAAACTTTGCAGCAGGTCTCTCTGTCTGCCTGTGTGCTGCAGCGGTGACACAAAGCAGAGATGCTCTCTGTGGCCTTTGCGGATCCCAACACGTTTGGGCGCAGAGCTGCGGGGTCTGCAAAAAGTTTGACCTCAGTTTGACTCCTCAGGCTGCCAGTTACTCCTTGTTTGTTCAAACAGCTACGGACGAGAAGCGATACAGACGATCACAAAGGTTTGGACGGTGGTTCTCTAACCTGAAGTTTTTTTTATTTATTTAAAAAAATGCACGTATTAAAATTAATTTCCGAAATTACATTATTTATTACAATATTGTCTGAGCTAAATAAAATAAAATAAAATAAAAATACACAACTTTTAGCAACTTAAGACAGTGAAGAATACGCAGCTGGACATTGATTTTCTGCTGGATGTTTTTTTTTTCTTTTTCTTCATAAACCAACATAGGCTTCAACTTCCCTTTGTCTTCAGGCAGCAGAAGTCACCGCGCACAGGCCGGCTAATAACACTTCCATTTGTTTCGGCGGTCCAACATGCTGTCACTTCACATTCAGCCGTTTGAAAGTAATACCTGCTGGTTTTATTGTAACGACTCGCAGCATTACCGTCAGTGCAAAGCGGATTAAACAGAAATGACGGTATTTGCCCCCATGCTCTCTTTCAGGATGCCCAAATGCGCTGACCCCCACGAAAGAGCAACTCCAGGAGAGAAAGTGGAGCTCCCGTTTGCTTTTATAGACGCTAATTGAAGTAGCGTAATTGCTTTATAATGCCATTGTGGTTATTTTACAGTGGTCAGGCGCTGGTTTAGTCTCCTTTCATGATAATTTCGCTTTTTCTGAATGACCCTCTAAAATTTAGTGTGCCTGCTGGTGAAGGGCGCTACGTAATCCTGTTTGCATTTCTCTAAACCCACAAATTCAGCTGAAAGTGAATTTACGCAGCAGTTTTCTTGTTAATTAAAAACAACTCTTCAAGAAAAGATCTCAGCGATAATAACAAGCTTTGAATTATTTAATATGCCGTAAAATAAAAATAAGAATGAGAGGAGAGCTTCTACTCACCAATAAATAATTGAATTAACAGCCTCGAAAAGCACAAGGCAACCCAGTTCATTATATGGTCCTGAGTCTCTGTGCGTAAAAGTCCGTGCGTCCTGAGCGGCTTCGTGGCTTCACTGCATGTCCGCGCCCCGGAGCCTCGCCGGCCGGACTGCAGGAGGCTTTGATGGTCATTTCATGCCTGTAAATTTGTCCCACGGAGTCCCACCGGTCGGGTTTTACCACGGGAATCAACACCGAATGTGTGAAGCCGCATTATCATGTTATGACACCATTTCTGGCACCGGGGGCAGGTGATCGATGACTGGACGCGCTGCACGAGGGGAAAAAAATCAAGCAAGCTGTCACCGACCAGCAACACCTTATGAGCATAATCAAAAGATAATGTGGCTGTTTTACACACTCTCTGTCCATGTGTGATGGGCTGAGAAATTAATTTAAAAGGAAAAGAAGTTGGTTAAGCCTCCAACATGTGGAAAACAACCACAAAATAAACAGAAATCTATTGTAATTTCTAGAAATCATTAAGCGTCTTCCCTGCAAACTAATCCTGTCCAACTTATCCCGTTTTTTATGATACTTCATATGCCATAAAATATCTCGTAAATATTTTATAAGGTACTTAAACTTCTTAATTAAAAAAATCATGTAATTAAATCAGATTTGTACCCCTTTATATCTCCACGAGGAATCAAATAAAACAAGATAACGTAGTAAATTCAAACTATTTTGTTAATTTACATCCACACATTACTCAATTATATCATTACGCCTCTTGAAATTACCCGAGAATCTAAGTTTTCCCACCATAAATTTAAGTTCATCAATATTTGACCAAACTTTTACAATCTCTGCAAACTGTGAAACTCTGTGAGCGGCTCATTACACAAAGTCAAAAGTTGAATTTAATAACTTTTCTGAGAGAAGAAAGTTGACAAAGCCTTAATCTGAGTGCAGCTGTTTGGTTTGATGAAGTGTAGTCAAAGTGAGAGTGCATTTAGAGGTAAGTAATTACGTGTGTGTGTGAGAGTGTAAAACAGAGACACGCGCACACACACAGGCGCGCGCGCACACTCACACACACATAGATTGGTCAAATATTCTGTGTTTCGGTGGATTTACAGCCCGTGGACGCTGACAGAAAACGCACAGTGTGTGTTTTCTACGCGCGCACGGTGTTATGTTTTGCGTCTCCTTGCAAATGTGGCCTAAAACCCATCAATCAGCTCCGGATCGATCATGTGCGGGGCCAATAGGGGGCTCCCATCACTGAGCCTCTCTGCCATTGGACAGCCCGTGCAGACTGGAGCGACCCATTCAGCGCTGCTGTGGGGGAGAGGGACGGACGACATGTGAACTATTATTCAGACCGAGAAGCGACTTTGAAAAGCTACTGTAACAATTTAGTGACTTCTTTCAGAATTTCGCATGCAGACCATCAGTCAGTGTCCAGATGCGGAGACTAACTATTCCGTTTTGCGCAAAAGACCAGCCAGTCCTTAAAATTAAATGTAAACACTGCTTCCAAATAACTTCAAGAAATTGTTTAATGTCTTTCATGCGGAGTTGACGTTTTTCGGTGGTTGTGTGCTTCCATTTAATCTGACATGCATCAGTGCAAACGAGGGCAGCAAATAGACTGTATAGAAGTTAGTGAAATGCAAGAGGCGCAAAAACCTGCAGGACTGGATGTTTGGCTACAAGCTACGCTGTGCAAATCATGCAGATTCATGTTTACAAACCGCGCTTACAAAACAAAAGTGCTCAGCTGCTTCCACACCTGTTTCTGATGAAAGAAATCCACAATTTTGAAGTCATATGCAGTCCAGATTTAATTTGTGAGTCACATCATAGGCTCAAAACAACATGTCCGACAATAACTCACTTCAGAGTTGAAAGATGCTGGACGCGTCAGTCTCGACATACAGACGTTTCACAATTTAAAAACGCTCCAGACTGAAGAATGAAGTCACTTTCTCAGAATGAGACATGAAGCTGGAGCCATAGGTGGATATTCTGTGTTTATCCCCGTGTTCCAGCTCGCGGTGCAGCTCGCTGGGCTCGCAGGGTCCTCCCACCCCCCCTCCTCTCCGCACGACTTGCTGCAGCCCGGTGCGTTGTGTAAGACGCGACCTGTTATGGCCACCACTACTTCCGGGTTTCAGCAGTCTGGTCCAGATCCTCCGCTCCTCCTCAGCTCAACACACACATCCATTGTACACAAACGGGCAGGCGGCTCATGCATACACGCACTCACACACATACAGACACATACACACACTCACACACATATACGCACACACGCTCAGCATCGATCGTGGCTCCTTTAAGAAAGCCTAAGCCAGAATTATCACCCCACCTCCTCTTGATCTCCTCTAGACGCTTTTGCATAAGAAAATCAAGCCGGGAGCCGAGAGTGATCAAAGAAAACGAGAGGAGAGCTGCTTCATTTTTTAACTGTGATTGTGACCATTAACATTTAGGTGGTGCCGATCCCGTGGAGACGCGCGTCGGACCATCATTCATCCGGTACTTTTGACAAGCCCTCGCGTTTTGACTGACAGGCGGAGTGGCAGAAAGCCATGAGAGTCGCCAGTTTTGTTTGAGGGGCTATTTTATTTTCATCCTGGTTTTGGAAAGGGAGCCAGGCGCCGCTGCCCCGAGGATAGCCGAGGACCTACTCGCCGCGCCTGGGCTAAACTTGCGCAGAAAGCGGGGGCTGGCTTCACCATTCCGTGGAAAAAAAGAGGCATACGGGATTTTGGCTGAAACACCTTCCTATTTATTTGGATTTTCTTTCTTCATTTCGTCTCCACCCTGGCCTCAGAGGGGATTTATCTAAACTGAAAGGACGACCAGGGAGTCAGGAGTGTTATGGCGCAACGGGTACGTAGGGCAATCCCCCTAAAAAGTTTCTCTAAGTCTGCTGTGCTTCAACGCAATCCTGCACTGTAACGTGGCTTAATGACACACATACCCGCGCGGACACACACTCGCGGCGAAAGTTTCTGTCGTCCTCCCTTACACATGGAGACACACATTCATTTTTGGCTTCTTTTGGCACGGTATTACGCACGGCGGCACTCGTTTGCTCCACAAACCGGCCCACGGAGGGACGTTGAAAGCGTGATAATATCTCACATCGGCTGTGTTTTTCAGATTAGTTATGACAGGCCAGTTACTGGAAGCGAAACGGGGAGGGCATAGAGGCAAAACAAATCCCCACAATTCAGACTGTTTGGAGATTTCATCCCGAGTGAAGATATTACAAACAAAACAAAACAAAACCAAAAATCCTCACGTCACCGTCACCTCGGCTTCATCACTCGCCTTTGCACCGAAAAAAATGTGCTAAAACGCAATATTAGCATAATGCCAGTGAAGCAATTTTTAGTAATGAGGTGATGACAAACGCTTTGATTCATACACTCCAGGACTGCTGCAGAACAGCGGCTAGGATCTTCACGCGGATAGTAAACAGTGTAAAAGCAGAGATGTCAGGGACACATTTAGCTGCTTAGTTTGGCACAGGAGCTGCACCACGCTGGGGTTTGCACCTCTTTGCTTTTAGGGGCGAAGCGCTCGGCTTTAAGTGATAATGCTTTTTACTCTTTCCCCGGCACTTGTTTGTCACTTGTAGAGAGCATTATCAATTATTCAAGCCTCCTTTTTAATCGGTTACAGAAGCAAACATCGAATAAAGATTTTATTTCAGGCGTTTGCATACACGAATCAACATTTCTGCGTCTGGAAACAACAGCAGAGTGTTTTTAAATACCTACCAAACAGCAGTGTAAAGACGAGACTATAGGCTACATTATTTAACTCAAAACTGACACGTGGAAAAGTTTGGATATCCAGTTCCAGTTTAACGTTGTCTGAAAAACACAACAGACGTTTACGTGCCTTACTTGCATGGACTCATCTCAGTGTGACTGATAGGTAATAACATGCTGCACAATTATGAGCCTTTTAAAATGGAAAACAGCGCAAGGAACAAGTCTGGAGGTATTTGCTGTTGGACAAATAAAAACAGAACAAACAGACTGATGGCATCAAAATTTAATTGCTGCCTGGTTAATGATAGTGAAAACGATAACTGAGACTTGTGCTATCGATTTTTCTTTTTTTTTGGTAAATGAACAACAATTAATATTTATTTTATTCTTATCTGAGACACAAAGGTCAGTGTCAACAAAAAAGTTGTTCATTTAAAATAAAAGCTGTTGTTTTTTCGTAAAACACCCTGCTTAACAAATCAGCCAGGCTTCAGAGTTTAAAACTCGTCTTCCTGAAAATGAGTAAAAAAAATTAAACAGCTGGAGCGTTTTTGTTTCTCTCGTTTTGCATGTTTTAGTATCATAAAAGTCACCAGACAAATAGTTAAATTTAGACAAATGTTGAAAATTTGTCCACCTTTTTTGGAAATTCATTAAACTGTTGGCAGATTTTTCTGTTTTTCAGAGAAAAGGCAAAACTTCAAGTCTCACTTCTGCTGAACTTTTATAAAATATTCCTGAGCTGTAGTTTGATAGTGAAGTTCTAACAAGAGTTTATGTTCCTGTGCATGTTTATTCACTGTGGCCTCGCGTCTTTTTTGTGTGCAGTACGAAGACTTGCCCCACTACGGGATGGACGGGGTGGGCATCCCGACCACCATGTACGGAGACCCGCACGGCGCCCGGTCCATGCAGGCGGTGCACCTCAACCACGGGCCCCAGCTGCACTCCCACCAGTACCCGCACACCGCCCACACCAACACCATGCCTCCTAGTATGGGCTCCTCAGTTAACGACGCTCTCAAGAGAGATAAAGACGCGATATACGGGTAGGTGCAAGCCTCTGGTCCGCGGGGAAACTCACTCTCTGGCGGGTAGGCGTGCATCCAGGCCTGGAGGGGGCAGTCGGGGTGGGCTAGTGGGTGTAAAGTCAGTGCCGTAGCAGGAAAAATGCCGGCTCGATGCCCGGGACGGCCGAGCGTCTCATGAAGTGTTTCAGCAAGACACTGGAGCCCACACTGCCACAGAGGAGAGCGTCTGCAGTCTTTTTGTTCTTCATTTTTTAGGCAGTTTGGATTTTTATGCTTATAAAGTCGAACACAATTTACTGCTTGTTTCTGCTGGGGAACAATTACACAAATACTGAAGGAGTAAAAATAAATGTAGGAGGTTTTCTCACGAGTGTTCTCCTGTTTAGTATTTTATGTTTTTTTTTATGAGACTCTTTAAAATAATAATGTGACAAAAGTCCAGTTTGATTAAAACTTACTGTATTGTTTTTAGAATTTAACTTGCTCACTTTATTTTAAAGTATCTTCCTTTACCGTGTGAAAAAATAATTATCTCCTTTACTTTAATCATTTTAATTAATTGTCTATAATATTCCAGGTTTCAGTAAATTAAAAATACACAACTTTAAAGGAAATCCCACATATGCAATTCATGTATTAATCACCAGCAGGTAATTTAAAAATATAAGCATTGTGTTTTAACGCTGGCTAAACGTGCCAGTAACAGTTTCACCATCTTGCGCCATTCTGGCAAAACTTTTACGCACATTACCAGTCTGCACATAGGCCTATTTACTCTGATGAGCACAACAATAAATAATAATCAGATCTGTGCACATTTAGTCGCCTACAGCTTCAGAGGGTCTCGCCAAACACACTCGCACGCACGCGCGCCGTGGATCCAAACGGAGACCTGTGCAAGAAATTGTTTGACTGACTCTGAAGCTTTTATGCTATTAGGCGCACCTAGATTTAATCACAGAGTCTGCCCGCTGTTTGCAGCCTTTCTCCGAGCCCCTGCATAATATAATAGCACGGAGCTGCAGCAGCGGTCCCCATGGGCGAGTTGTTGAAGAGTAGCATGGCTGGCTAAATCTAGCCTGGAGTAGTCTTGACCCCGGCGCTGTTCTCTCTGGTGACATTTGCTATTGTGTGTGTTCCCAGGCACCCCCTGTTCCCCTTGCTTGCACTGATTTTTGAGAAATGTGAATTAGCGACTTGCACCCCCAGAGAGCCCGGGGTGGCGGGAGGAGACGTCTGTTCATCGGAATCTTTCAATGAAGACATAGCAGTGTTTGCAAAACAGGTCAGGAAAGTTTGACTCTTTTTTCATCCGCATGCTCTGGCTGGCTGAGCTCTTCACCTGCACGCATTAAGTGCGGAGCTCGGACTTTTGTGCGTCAAGTTAATTTCTGCACTTAATGAAAATAAAACGTGACTCACTAATAACAGCAGTTAGGCCTGTTTAAAAAAAAAAATGTGTTAATTTTTATAGAGAGTGTTTGCTTTGTGTGATGCAGGAATTATTACACCCTCGTGTCAGTACTTGCATGTTACATTTAATTCCACATCATAATAATTTTATAACTTTATCATATTTTACAATCTCGTAACTTATGAAAAATGTTTTTGCTTTTAGATTCGGGCAGAAAAGCCTTTATTTTCATCGAATCCAGAATTGGATAATCTGGTAAGACACATTATAGTTTTTACATGATTCTTTTTTTTTTTTTTTTTTGGGTGTGTGTATTTTCTCAGTGTTTTTAATTTAAACCAGCTGTTGTTTGCATATTTATGTGCGGGCTGCACACATGTGTCAGAGAGCTATGTGGTGCTGAAAAGTTAACGCAGGATTGGAGGTGATGTTCCTCTTGTTGGGCTGTTTGATATCATCATGGCCCCGGTTGAGTCTGCAGATGAAGGGCCGCTGTTAGACAGCTGCCACAAACCTTTGAAGTCTGCATGGAAAGTTATTCTGTTCATGTTTTTCACTTTGCTCCGTTTGAATGTGATGTGAGAGCAACATTTTCCTCACGACTAGTTGGTGGGTAATAGATCTCTGACTCTGAGGCTTATTGCAGCGCCAGGCTGTACTGTACGCCTGCTCTCCATATTGCAATAACGCCCAAGTTTAATATCAGTTCCACATAAAAACCATTCATATGAATATTTTCCTCGTCTGCAGTTACTTGTATTGAGAAAAACGTGCCTGTTTAATATCAAGAGATGTGAGCAGCTCATTTTTTATTGTTATTTTAATTTTTCAGATGATTCAAGCCATTCAAGTTTTACGATTTCATCTTCTGGAGCTGGAGAAGGTAATATTATCTCACCATTTCTGTCCAGTGTGCCGCCTCAGACCTATGGGCTGCATTCGCAAAAAAATGTATTTTTGCTAGTCGGTTATAATTAGCGTCAAAATCAATCACGGGGCCATTTCTCTTCCGCGTTTAATCACGACGCAAGCTGTTACTACTGGAACGGATATCTCTGTGCCCAACTCTCCCCGCATGGTTTAATGAAGTTTAATGCTGGCAGAAACTGCGTGCAAGGTGAAACATTCAGGCGAACTTTTGCGGGTTTTAGAAACAATTCTTTGTGGAGGGCAAAAGGCCCCAGGCAGCCATCTGTGGATAGTGTGAGTGGTGGGTGTAAAGCTCTGATTTGTCTCCATATCAGATGGACCACAGTAGCATGTGCTGTCAACTTTAACCTAAACTTTAACGTTATGATGCATCATTAAAACTGTTAAAAGTTTTAGTTTTTGCCTTAACAGTGTTTCCAAAGCAGCCTTTGACGCATAAATTTGAGGATGCAAGCTGTATTTTAGTCTCTAAACTGTGCAATAAAGAAAATCCTGTAGATCAAGTTTAAAGTGGGTTTGCAGTTTGCATTTTTGCTTCTCGGGCGATGGGGATGCGCCGCATGGGCAGTGATAATGTAATAAGTAGCCGAAATTAAACAGTTTACCTTAAATGTCAGTCAAGCGGGTCACCCTCCTCTAATGGCCACTACCCGGGGCACCGATGATGAATTTAACACGGGTGTTGAGTGCGTTGTAGCCCCTGAGCCCTCTTGTCACTGTCAATTTTCGACGATATCTCTATTTTAAGAGGAGGAAAAATAAAGTTACCAGCACAGAGCGGATGGAGCGCAGTGCCACCACAGCGAGGCACGGCACAGGAATCGGACACATTGGCTCGAAGGCGTCCAGAGTAATCCAGTTTTAGGATTTAGAATTTAAGAGCAAAGCAAGGGCAAAATGAACAACTTCCTGGATGCAAAATAAATGTATGAAATTATAGTTTTGGACCAATTTTAGTCTAAAAATGAATCCATGCGCAAAACAGCGTGTTGCCCTTTATTAATCATGCGGCTTGTTTCAACTTTTTAAAACTGTAGTTGACATGTAACAACTGCGCTGTGATCCTCGGGTTTGCCAAACTGCCCTAATCACTTCTCTTTGATCTTCTGCTTGTGACACGCTGTTGCGTGTGTGTGTATATGTTTGTGTATATTTGTGCTGGTGTTGTGGCTGTGGTGTTGTGGTTCCACATGTCACTGTCGTGTGATGATGTCCCTTTTGGTTGAGTGTGTGTGACGCCTCTGCCTCCTCTCTCCCTCTCCCTCTCTGAAGGTACACGAGCTGTGTGATAATTTCTGTCACCGGTACATCAGCTGCTTGAAAGGCAAGATGCCCATCGACTTGGTCATAGACGACAGAGAGGGCGGCTCCAAATCAGACAGCGAGGAAATCACAAGATCATCGGTGGCCCTTGATCAGGTACATCTCTCTCTCTCTCTCTCTCTCTCTCTCTCTCTCTCTCTCTCTGTCTCCTCAGTGTGTGCGTGTGTGTGTGTTCTCCCTGCTGGCTATTCAGCTATTCTGGGTCACTACTCCGCTGCGCTGTTATTTGCATATGATTAAGGCCGTTTTACATTCCATCCATCGGAATGAAAAATTTTCTGAATAATGTTGCTATTATTGGCCCATTAAGACTTGAACCCGGAACCGACCTGGGAAGATTAGCTCGAAAAAGCATCGCCATAAACTTGACCTGTTTCATGTCGATTTTAATTTAGTGCCTCTCTCCATTTCTCTCTCCTCTCTGTCTCTCTTCTGGAGCAAAAAAACAGAACGGTATCCGCTCGTCCCACTGTTGTGCAGCCCAGGAGAGCAGCAGCAGCCTGGGCTGCAGACTGTGGTCTAGGTGCCTTGGTTTCTCCACTGTGGAGTTCACGGTTCATTACGCGTCTTGTCAGTATTTTTCCTTAGACATGAGTGCACATTGCTTATCGAGACCCCTCCTCGCCTCCTCCTTTATTTCGCCCACAGCGCACAGATTCAAGCGCCAATAAGGAGGTTTATTTTTTTGAAAGCTAAAGAAGCAGCGGGTATTAAAGGTAGATTAGGGAGTGTTTCCTTTTGTGCCGATATCAGAGATAACCACAGCCTTCATTATGTGCTCCACTGACTGTTGGCACTCCGGGGACATTGTAGTGAGCGCACAGGCATGACCCTAATGGTCCATACACTGCCGTTAAATAATGATAACAGCAACCGATGATTAGAATTATGCAAATCTGGATTTTCGACCATTAATAGCTGGAGTCATTTGTGCGCGAGACAGGGTTGCAGGCTATGAAACCACGTTTCAATAAGTTAAACTATCCCAGAGTTTGAGGAGAGAAGCGGCAATAACCTATGGATACCGATGAGGGAAAAGAAATCAAGTGTCCAAATTAAAGGGATTAGTTGGATAGTCCGACATAAAAAGTAATGAAGCGATTAGGCTAAATAATTTAAATCCGCGGACTTCCATATGGTTGAGTGGCTGGTCTGAGAGGAGCGAGAGACAGCCACCGGCTTTTATGTTCTGTGCTGAATGGCAGGACCGGAGCGCGCTGGGGCCCGACAGGGAGGACCCCCGCCCCGCCGCGCATGCACTCCTCCATCCCCGGCCCTTATGACTGATTATGGAAATGAGAAAGATCACCCGGAAGATAATACTTCATTTAATCCAGAAGCAAAATTAAATAACACAGACGCCACTTGTGCATTTAGGTGTCTCTTTGAAGAGCTTGTTGTATTCTCTCAGGGATTCAGTTGTCAAAAGTTTTTTTTTATAGAGAGGTCAGGACATTGAATAAAGCTTTATGGTATGGAAATAGAGTCTGGTAAAACCCTTGGGTTTCTAGGTATAGGAAGAAAATTATGTTGTGCTTGGGGCACTGATGCAGATCTTTAATTGACTGTAAGATGAAGACATGGCCTATTTTAATATAATGATCGTCCCCTACACACACATGCAGGGCAAACCACATAAGCTTATGTTTACACTGATATGACAGAGTAATATAAATGACCCACAGGCAGAGTTTGTATGAAAATGCAGAGAAAACTTTTTGACAGATGTGTAATATTGAAGGATGGGCTGATGTTCCAGTATGCAGACCGTCCACAGCAGCAGCAGGCTGTGTGTAAATGGGCATATCCAAGCAGGCAGAGGGTGCAAGCAGCTCACTGCTGAATACTTACATTGTCAGTCTAATGGCTGCACACTTCATAACTTACTTGCGCTGAATATATATTTTTTGAGTTTTGTGGGCTATTTTTGTGTGACATCTTATCTGCAGTTGTTAGGCAGTGACATCCTTAACGAATTTGCGTTGTGTGTGCATTATCTCTTTCCATATGTATTTTTAATATATGCCCTCGGGCATAAAGTTGAAGTGGACTGGAAAAAAATGCTGAGAATTTGCACAAAAGAACAATGTTAACAAGACGGAGAAGGCAGGCTCATTTATTCATAAACCAATTTATTCCAGTGAGGCGACTGTAGCAGAGGAGAAAAAAAAATGTCAGAAGAAAAAAAAAATACTTTGAATTTATTAAACTCAACAATCCAACAACGTGGACTTTCTTGCTGCATAATGCACCCTTGCGTCATAACAGTAATTTTCTGAATATTCTTTACATCTCTTTACGTTGTTTTGTTAGTCTGCCAGTGCAGGCGAGTATGGAGGGACGCCGAGCGCCCCTTTCAAAAGAAAGCAGAGCATAGCTGAGAGGTGAAAAAGTCAGGGAGGCTCTGCGCTGGCTTGTGAATGCAGCCCAGCCAGTTTGGGCTCACCCTCTTGTGTTTGTGTGTGTCTTTTTCTTTAGGTGTGTGTGCGAGCGTGCACAAGCCGTGTGCATGCATCTGTCTACAAGTGCATTCATATATGTGTTTGTGTGTATGCTGCTGTGTGTGTGTAAGTGTGTGTTCAGACTGGCCTGATAAATGCAGCACCCCCCTCAGGTGCTATGTGAGTGGAGTGACTGGTTAGCACCAGTTGGACTTTCTTAACCCTTTCCCCGCCGCTCCCTGGAGAGCTTTGCACCACGTTTGCCTAATTTCTTCATTTGAGCAGCACATTTCCAGTTGCCCCAGTAGACACAAATATCCCGCTTTGAGCTAAACTGCATATAAACATGGTGACACAATTAAATCTGTTGTTGTGGGTGAATTTTGCAGAGGCCTTTAATGTAGAAAAGTCTTCTGCCCACACTGAATATGGCTGTGTCTGTCT
>JAPZDX010000003.1:22211685-22224519 GCA_029783625.1 Naso annulatus | reverse complement strand
GCCAGCGGATCGTGAGGAGATGTTTGCTGTACGTGACTAGTTTAGAAACCACGTAACAAGACTTAGAATGCCTTTAAAAATTAGACACTAAATGGATATGGGATGGATTATTGATTTGCACTCAGGTTGTAATGAATGTTTGGTTTGTATTTATTCTGATTATTTTGTTGTTTGGTTTGAATGTGTTGGCTTTGCTTGTTTTGATTTTGATGGGCAACATAGCTGAGTTTTATTTTAGTTCATTTTTCATTGTATTAGTATAAAGAATAGAAAAAGGGGGCGGGACTAGAAAAGTTTCTTAACTTCTTCCTACTCCTTTTGAAAATGAATGACCTTGTTTGAAGTATTTATTATAACTATGATATATACATTTGCTGATTTTGTTTGATAGTTCTTTTTGTCTTTTTGCTTATATATTTCAAATTTCATTTTGTTTTATTTTAAACATGGATGAATAAAATGAAATTTAAAAATAGAAATAAGACCTTTTATAGCAAAAACACTCAGAAGCAGGTCGAGATACAATAACAAACAAACTGACCGGAGACTGCCTGCCTGTCTGTCTGTCCGTCTGTGTGTGTGTCTGCCTGCCTGCCTGTCTGTCTGTCCGTCTGTGTGTGTGTCTGCCTGCCTGCCTGCCTGCCTGTCTGTCCGTCTGTGCCCCGCTCTGTTCTTGTGTTGTCTTTGTCTGATCACAACATTGTAAACTTCATTCATTCCTCTTAAAGAATTTATCAAACGGTCCTTAAATATTTCTGGGCTTTTTGCACTTACTGAAAAATGATCAGTTTTATTTTTCCTTTCTCTGCCATTTTTGCTGACCTGTCTGGTTGACACACACACACACACACACACACAGTATGCAGGATGTTTACATTAATAGGAGAGGAGCAGTGCCCACTAACAGATAAAAGTCTGTCGTCGTTCTTGTCCTCCTCTGTGAACGGTCTGTTCAAAATCAGGATAAAGTGAAAACATGTTGGATGTTACAGAAAGGGACACACACTTTTCACCAGTGAAGCTCCTTAAAAAAATGTTGAAATGCTGAAATGCTTAGAAAGACGTGTGGCCTAAAGAGTTTTCATGGAAACCCACACGACCTCGGATGACCCCTAAAATAGTTCAAATAAAAGAAGTCTGAGCACAGAAACGGGCTTATTGTCTGTCAGTGTCTTTGTGTTGGGTACAGCTGCAGTCACGTGCTCTTGTGTCTGCCTTTTTAACTTGGCGGGTTACATTCATGTTTCAGCTTTTTTTGTTTGTTTGTTTAATATTTCCTCTTTATTGCAAAAAGCCTCAAACCCAATTTAGAAAACAACGATTTTATCGTCCATGTAAGCGCTGTATTATAATTTCATAGCCCAAGAACTTCAAACGACTCTAACAGACCCCAAATGTGTTGGATTTGCTGACTTGTATATTCTTTTCTTTTCTTTTATTCCATTTACATTTTGTGTAAAACAAACCCTGTGTCATGAATTAATGTCTCCTCTGTTTTTTATAATCCTAAACTGAGCTCCAAATCCTCCTTGCAGAGGCAACGCTGCTTGTCGTATCCCAATTGAAACCAGTTGTTCCCCAGTGTGTTCCTCTCCTCTCCCTCCTCTTCTCCTCCGTGCGGGTTTCTATCACTCATTTCGTCACGTAGCCCTAAAAGCGTGATGCAAACACCACATTGCCCCTCGATATCTGCTTCATTTGATTTGACAGAGCAAAGATAGGCTCACACGGGCGGCAGAGTAGGCTTGAGTAAGTGTTTGTGTGTGTGTGCGTGCGTTTAGGTGTTTGTTTGTGATAGCTTGCTGCGTGTGATGAGACATTAGATTCAATTTGCCTCTATTTTGAAGTTTCTTCTCTCTCTTGTCCTCGTTGCTAATGTTGCTTTACAGAGGCACTGAGAGATAAGAAGATACATCTGGTTTAGCTTCAATAATATGTAGCAGCTTTGTACAGGACACAGTGTGACTTGAGTGTGTGCGTGTGTTTATTTCATGCTGGTGTCTATGTACAGAATGTAGTCTGTAAATGTGTCTGTGTGTGAGGGAACTTAACATGTCTGTGCGTATCTGAATGTGTGTGTATGTATTTGCATTTTGCATTACTGTGTATTTTAAAGCTTTTTTGTTGTGTGTGTGTTTCATTAATCGTGCTGTCTGGACCATTTGCTTTCTACCGTCTGGTGTGCAGTTGACACTCTGGCCTGTCTTTTACACACACACACACACACACACACACACACACACACACACACACACACACACACACACGCACACACACACACACTGAACTTACAAAATAAACCCTGGTCTCTTGAGTCTCTTTTCTGGTCTTTTGCTTGCGTTCATGTGTCATTTTTCTTGAAGACATACAGAAAGTAATGGACCGTCACTCTGTGGTAATACCTCGTTTTTTTTCACATGTCTGTATAAAGTTTTAAGTCAGATTCAGTTTGGTCAGTCATGCAACATTTTCGTCTCATTTGTGCATGAGAAAGGACTGTGGGAAAGCTCCAGCTTATTTGGTTTTGTCTCTGCTCTGGCTCCGCTGGCCAGAATGAAATTTAAATCTACATTAGTGGGATCGGTCATTCATTTTTTTTGTTTATATTTGGACAAAACCGCGTATTTATACTTGTGTAGCAATACTTTGAGTTATTTACCTCTCTCTCGCTCTCTCTCCTCGCTGCTCGGCTTGGATGACATCACTCCCTGGCACTGGCTGCGGCCTATCTTAAGTTGTAGCTGTTTTGTATTTTCATCTGCTAGTGGTTTGAGCCAAATGGAGGCAGCCGTGGATTGCATGCCTCAGAAAGCTGGGAACTAATACAACATGTTCGCTCGCTCCTCGTCTGGGCCTTTCTCTTTATCGAGCCCCAATAATCCTCATTCCATAAATTTGTTGCAGCGTCTCACACACAAACACACTCTGAGTGACTGTGAGGAGAGTTGGCAAATGATGATTTTTGTTTGTGTTTTTGTTAATGTATTGTGTATTGCGAAATAACAAATAATTAGCCCCCTTAAAAAGCACAATTACACATCAAACCAACTAAAATAATGATGGAAGAAAAACAGAAGAAGTTCTCATTAAATTAACTGAATCTGTTTCTGTTTGCATCGACAGACGTCCTGGAACAGAGACCACGATGACACGGCGTCCACACGCTCCGGAGGAACGCCGGGGCCGTCTAGCGGCGGACACACATCACACAGCGGCGACAACAGCAGCGAACAGGGTGAGTTTCTTCTCTTGAATCTCTCTCGTGCAAATCATCTGGAGGAGCAAAGGGAAGGCAGAGCTTAGTGTGCTACATCTGCTACATCACATACATCAAGTGCAAATTTTATTATGTGTCAGATAAGGTTTGACCGGCTCGTTCAGACTGTTTGAAGACGGATTAAGTTTTTTCAGCAGCCTACAGAGAGGTCAAAGGTCAGAGGTCAGCTATATGAGAGCCTTTCTGGACTGTGTAAGCATTTGCTGTCTCGCTCAGGGGCTCTTTGGCTCAGACGGTGTGCTGGATGTATCCGAGTCTAGAGAGTGGGTTCTGCTTCCTGGAGTCTGCTTTACATGTGAAACATATTTGGCTGTGTTTGCATGCTCATGCATTTGTTACATCTTTGACTTCACAGTCCATGTTGTGTGTACTGTGTAACAGCTCAACTTGTAGAACTTGAGAACAAATATTTCTTTTACCTCTGCTCTCTTTTTCATCTCAGAAGAGTCAGGATTTTCTGTAGTAGTGAAACCCTTGTCTCGGCATGGTGATGGTGATTTTCATCAATTAGTTTTAGTTGCAGAATAACATGCACCTGTTTGAGGAAATTTTGGCCTGTAAAACAAACACAGATTCTCCAGTGTAAATCGTTAAATGCTTGACTAAAACAAGGATGCCTTCTGCAGATTATGAAAAACTGTCATGTTTGACAGGTTTTGCTCACATCGATGACAAGTTATATCTCTTATTAAAAAGCAGCAAATTTAAAGCTTTCTTCTTTGACAGCCTGTGCTCTTGAATTTAGAATAAAACTGGCAGGCATTAAAAAATTGTATATGCCAAAACAAAAATGTGCACACAATTTAATTGTGATTTACATGGTTTTCCTTCATTTATATTATGTTTAGGCTCAAATTTAAAAGGTCTGCTATCCCTCTTGGACCCGTTGTGTGTGTGTGTGTGTGTGTGTGTGAGGGGGAGAGAGAGAATGAGGCAGCAGTGGGAGAATGGGTTGGTGGTGGTGGAGCGGTACTGAAAACAAACTGTAGGCAAAAAAGCAACTTCATATATTATTGAAGGCGATGTCAAGGCGAGCAGTTTGCAGGGTTGCCAGTGCCAGGAGGCAGAGCCTGGGTGGGAGCAGAGAGCGCCGCCATGCCTTCCACTCCAATGAGCAGCCATTTATATAGTCAACACACACACAGACTCTCTGTCTCTCTTTGTCTCTCTGTCTGTCTCACACTCGGTCTCATCCTCTCTCTTTCTGAGTCTTTCACACACGTTTCCTCTCTCTTTGCCTCTCACGCTGTTTGTCTTTCTTTCTCACTTGTCATTAACGCTAGACGGAGGAGCCGAGGGACCGAGAGGTGGGACACCGGCGAGAGATAAAAATAAAAGATAGACAGATGATGTGGAGGTGGAGAACAGACTGATAAAAGCGAGTGAAACAGAGGAAGACATAGCAATATTGTGTGTGTGTGTATGTGTGTTCATGTGCACGCCTCTTCCTCTGATGACTAATGGTCTGGGCCAGCCAGGCAAAATCTGATTGGTCGCTCTAATGAGCGTGCTCTGAGTCGAGTTTGGGCTGTGACCTTTGGCCTTTATTGACCAAACTGACACTTCATTTTTCACATCTTTCCAATTATAGGACCACTCCTTATGTCAGCCAGCCTTCTCTTGCTCTCTCTCATCATCATCATCACCTCTCCCTCTGTCCTCATGTCTCATCCTGTTTGACTCTCCCAGGCTATTTTGTGTTTTTCTTGTTGCTGAAGTTTGTTCGAGAGTAAAACGTGGGGCAGTGAGTGTGTACCTGTGATTTTTCTGCAAACACGTGTGTTGTTGTGTTTCAGCTCAATGAACGAGGTGCTTCAAAATGTTACAGGACAGTTTGGAGCTAAACATGATGAATGTACGTAGGTATCAGGACATCTACGGGCCCTGAAACGTGTTTGCTAAATTGGATAAATAGTAATTAGTAAAATGACCTAAAATGATTTTTTTTTTAGCCATGTTTAATTTTAGTTTCATTACTGTTAACCCAAATTAATGCAGAGCTTGGGGAACATTTTTCATCTGTAAACACAGACGCATTTATTGCCTCATTATTAATTTCTTATCGTCATTTCCCCGTACAGTTGCAAAACTTTCATTAACTATTGGCAGCTTTGTTGTTTACATTTTTATTTATGCAATGGGCCCATAATAAATAGATATGAAAGTCATTTCTTGTGACTGAATAGGAGAAATTTCCCTTCGGCTAGATTCCAAAATCTGGTCGAGTTTAGACTTTATTACAGCACATGAATGCTCATAGTTTTAAAAGGAAAATGTCAAAAATCATACGGGTGTCGAGTTCAGGTGTCCACAAACATTTGGCCATGTGTTGCATTTTTTTTTTAGTTTAGGCTTTCAAACACAGGTAGCATTAAACTGCTCTTTGAGCATCTTTCTGCAGCCTGCAGACACCCTGATTTCTGTGTGTGTGTGTGTGTGGGTTTGTTGCTTTGTTTACATGGGGACACACACACACAAACATACACACAGAGTGCAGAGCTTGTGGACGCAGTGACAACAGTAAATACCGGAGGACATCCTGGACCGGTTTCAGGTTTATATGGGTTAAGAGCTATCACTGCCACGTCATTCTTGCTCCGGCAAATTGTATGTCAGTCACTTGGTAATCCCAGTAAGCCGGTTATTTATCTGTTTGGCACTTTGCTCGCTCTCTCCCCGACAGTTTCACCCCGCCGTCTCTCCTCCCTCTTTCTCTCTCTTTCATCTTTGCATCCTCCCTCTCTTCTCCAGTTTTCCCTTGTCTCCCACCTACTCTTGCATCTCCCTCTTTCATTTAGCTCTCAGTCGGTTTCTCTCTCCTTGTGAACCCCCGTGCTTTTCTCTCTCTCCTCCCTCTTTTTTTCTTCCATGCCTCCCACTCACTCTAAAACATTACCTTTGTTTATCTTGCTTCTTTTCCCTTTCTCTCACCTCTCTTTGTTCCTTTTGCTCCCTCGTTCTCCCCCATCTTTCTCTTTTCCATTTTTCACATCTCTGTTTTTCTTTTGTTTTGATTTTGTCATTTTTTTCTCATCTTTCCTTTTCTTGCTGACTTTTTATTGCCTGTCTTCTCTCCTCATCTGTCTTTTGACTCTTTTTCATCTTATTTTTTCCCTCCTGCCTCATCCTTCTTTCTCAGTTTCATTTCCTTCCTTGCTTCCCGTCTTTACTCCTCTCCCTGCACTTTTCTCCGCTTTATTCATTTACCCTTGTGTTTCATTCTTGTATTTCCCCCCACCTCTGTCTTTCTTCTACCTTTTACAGATTGCTTTCTTGCTGACCTTTTCCTCTTGGTCTCTCTCTTCCACTTTCTTCATTTTTCTCTCTGCCTCTGGAGCTGCACAGCTAATGGGCATCTTTCTCTCTCTTACTCATTCTCTCCTTTTTTCTCTCATATATCCTTCGATACACTCCCTTTACTCCTACTCTACAGTCTGTCAAGCCACCCTTTTACTCTCCTTCTATACGTCATCTTGCACTCAGTATCTCTCTGATTCCTCCATGTTTGTCTCTCCCTCTTTTGCCTCCGTCTTCCCTCTATCCTCCCCCTCCAGCAGAGCGAAACAGCTCAGAGGAAGGATGCTAGATAGTCGAGGGCCTTTAACTAGTGAACTCCAGTCTCCTCTCTCAGCCTTTTTTCTGAGGCTATTCCTGAGAAAAACACATGCTCCGCTCTGCCCTCTTCCCTGAACGGTTCACTGCCCACTGGTATAAAAAAAAAAAAAAATCCTCATCTCTACCCAGAAACGTAGCATTTACTCTCTCAAATCCAAGAGCCACAGGAATCGTGAAGAGGTCTTTGCGTTACATAAGATCAGAGGTCTCAACATGCATGCTGTTGAACTTAATTGCAGGAAAAAATGGTTTTTATACTGCAGAGGAATTGATAATGTGATTTTTTTTTAAATGGGTTATTAAAAAAAATCACCCTTGGAATAATTTGACAGTGAGCGACAATGTGAGCAATAAAAAATAGATACTTTTTCATGTTTGTAAGTGTTGACATGCTCCAATGCTGAATTCTTAGTTATGGCTGTTTATGCTTTGACCACAGTGCCTTTGGTATTTTTTAATACTGAATGCCATTTGCAGTTGGAAAGAAAAATGGAGGGATGATCACATTTGCTTCACACATGTCATTAAAATCAGTCCTGGGTGTCTCCTCTCTCACTGAAAGAGCAGACAAAGAAGAAAGCCTCTTATTTTTCTCCTCTCTTTTTTTCCGGGACATTTTTGTAAACATCCATAAGCTTGGATGGGGAGCCTCAGATAGTGGCCCTGTAGTTAATTAGCCCCACTCTATTAGCCTAGCTGTTTGCTAGCTAGTTCCTACCAACAGGCGCCTTTGTTTAATACCCAGAAGCTCCCTGGAGGAGCCTCATTGTGTCTGTTGCTGCCTTGGATCATGCTCTTTCTGTGAAGAGTAATGCTCGAAGGGCTGAGGAAAAGCCAACAGATCATGTATGCTGCGATGAAGGAGGGTCCCTCACGGACATGAGCGGGCTTTCTCTTTTTCTCCCAGAATAAAGTACTCCTCTTTGCCTGTGTGAATTTGTAAGGACACCCCTTGGCTTCTCCAAGGCCCGGGCGTGCGAGGGAAACAGAATAACATTCAGGCACTGAATCGGGCAGCTGCAATGATGTGGACGCGAGTCGAGCAGAGCAGAGTGTTTGCTCTGTTTTTGAAAGCTACAGGGTTTCCCTCTCCGCTTGTCAGAAACATCCAGGGAGTGAGGCGATGACTGGCGATATTAGATATGTATCACCAATTACCCAGACCGTTTGTGAAGAGTACAGTGTGCCGTGCCAAGGCAAATAGCTCCCTGTAAGGCTATGTGTTAGTGTCTGCATACATTTCTAGTGTCTGAGTAGTGGCCTGAGGTTTCTGGCTGTTGGTCTGATATCTAGCTCTCAGGATTTTTTTCCCTTTTGTTGGTGTAGTTGTGGGAATGCTGATATTTACTATTTGACTGACCTAAACTATGTATGAGGACGTCCAAAGTGTGTGGGTCATTTTCTAGTGTAGCAGTTAATTTCTCCTGCATACAAGGTCCTGTTGAACATGACCAATTCCTGCATATTTCTTGCACTTTTTCTTGGGGAATGTGGCGCATGGCATGCCACTCCTTTGAGCAGTAGCTCTGAAAACATTTGGAAAGTCACTTTACCCTGTTCATTCTGTATCCCTGTACAAAACCTCCGCTGGCTGTGAATCCCCATCGATCAGGCTGGAATATTCCTGATGTTGCCATCCGTCCATCCACCCTCCAACCTCTGTACCCTCCAACAAGGTCAGGCCACAGAGAAGCTGTTGCTTTCTGTCTCCTCATTGGTCAGTCTCCAGAGCTGGGGCAAGCAAATGGGGACGTGGACCGGGGGTGCTAGGCAATCAGCAGCCAGATCCCGCTCAACCAATCACCCAGCTTCACGTGACCTGCTCAAAGTCACCGATTAATTGGTCCGATTGTCCAGTAGACTGGAAGAGAGGACTGTGAGTGTCTGTGTGTGCGTGTATGCATTTCTCTCCACGAACAGCTTTTTTCTCCTCGTAACGTTTTGCTGCTCTTCGAAAAATTCTCTTGCAGTTATGAGTTGAGAGCACAGTTCAGAGAATTAGATGCACCTCAGTAAGTGTTAAGACATACAAATGTGTATTAGTTGCAAAAACTTTAAGATAAATTTAACAGCTTACAGTTTCAAAGATTTACACACTGAAGCACAACAGTGTCGTATTGTTAAAACATTACAAATGCATAAATCTGCATGAGGAAATATAAAAAAAGAGAAACGGTACTTACTTCTGTGTTTAGGTTGTCTAGACGTTGTCTAGACGTTACTGAGGAAGCTCCTTGGTCTGGTGTTACCGGTGTCCAGCTTTCCTGCTAATTTGTTTAAATGTGAGGCTCTGTGGGGAGATAAAAGGTATGTGGTTCCCTTGATTAGTCTGCGGCGTGCATTACTGGAGGTGTGTGTGTGTAAGTACAGTAGCTGGCAGACACAAACACAAATCCCTCTTTGATTTCCTCGGAGCGTGAACACAGGGAAATAGGGAGGAAGAAGACGAAAGGGACAGAAAACGACAGAAAGGGAATAAGAAAAGAAGGAAGGAAGAGAATCTCAGAGTGAATGCTGTGAAAACATCTCCATGCTGACTGGAGTGGTGTGTCTGTGTGAAAATCCTATAGTGACTGAGGAAAAGGAAGAGAGACGGAGCAGCTATCCCTGATGAGTGTGTTAAGTGCTGCTGAGAGTTGCTTGGGAGTCTATTGAGGCATAAGCAGCAATATCTCTCTTGCCAGTTCAGAGGTGAAAGAGTTGTGGGCCGGACGGGCCACCTGAACTTGCTTCCTGTCCCTTAGCGGGTTTAAGTGTCTGTAAGCATGTGTTTCATATCTGCAGGGTGACACGAATTCACATGCTGTTTATGAAAATCAATATTTAAAAGGCATAAAGGGTAATTGCATCTCCAAACACATAATCCTCAATGTTGCTGGTAGGAATATTTATTCAGCCTCAACTGGATTTACTGCATCTCAAACATTATTATCTGTGGTTACCTGGGAAAAGAGATGTTAGGCCTTTCAGTGTCCAATCACGACCTCCCTCTCTGTGATTCACAGAGATCTTTACAACCTCGCTGTATTGCGGCGGCGAAGCGTCAGCCAGCACGTAGAGACTCGCCTGGCAGAAAACGATAGCCCTCTGACTTTTATTGCCTCGTAGGCAATAAGCAAACTCGCACTGGCCTGAGTCTGCCTTTCTTGAAAAAGAGGAAATTGTATCAGGTTCCCACAGTGAGTGGCCAGTTTGCTTTCGGGATTAAGGCTGGTGTCACTGAGCTGCCGGGGTCGTGTGGGAGAGATAGTCAGTATGCAAGTAAACAAAGTGACTTACTATTCCTACTCTAACCCTCTCCTCTCCTCTCTGTCCTCTCCTCATCATAAACAGTTTGATAAGGAGTCAGAAGTTATCGGACTCTTTCACTTCAGGCTTTACTTGCTCTTTGTTGCCGAGTATGTGCACACATCATCTCTGTGTCTTTATTTTCCGGCATAGCCTCTGTCTTTCTTTTGCTCCCACTTTTGTTTTACTTTCTGTGACGACATTCAGAGAAATGCTGTGCACATTTGGAAGGTGAATGAAGTGTTGCCCAGCTTCGCTCTGTTCCTATAAATCTCCCTACATTCATTCACCGTGTCTTTGTCCACGTGTTGGTTACATGTGGGCATGTTTGCATGACCAGAGAAATGCAAAATCTCGCTCAGACCATGACAATATGCCATGTGTGCAAAATTTACATGAAATACATATTCATTTACGACATGCACACGCAAAAAATAGCTTATCTGTCCCTTGCTCTGTTAGCCTTCTTTTGGTTGTTAGCAGGTCATTCACATAAAACCATTGGCATCATTAGTGTCTTTTATTTCTTACATAACTGCCTGTGTTGCCTTTTATCTTCCCTGTTTTACTCATGAATGTATTTGGATCGCACCATGTGGTTTAAAGCTGCTCCAAGAAAGAGTACAGCATCCATTCATTTAAAAAAAAAGAAAAAAAAAAAGAAAAGAGGTTCTACTTCATTTGCTGCAGCGAGGTAGAGCGAGCGGGAGGAAAATGTATCTTTAGCTCCCATGTTATAATTGTGGCACGCTAATGATGTAGACACATTCTCACTGTCTGTTTACAGGAAGCGCTCTTCTTTAATTTGCGACTGGCGCGAATGCCAGATGCCTATATCTAATTACTGGTGTTTGCTAAAAGATACTATTTACACACACTTTTTGCCTTGTAGAGGTCTCTTGTGTTTCAGGGTGGGGAGATTATGACAAGAAAAGTTAAATGTGTAAACGTGGTAAAGACTAGTTATTTTTTATCTTAGGCGTTTTTTTTTTTTTCCTCTGCAGGAAGTGAAAATTAGGAGAAGAAGAGCTCTTTTTCACATAATTTGTACGTTTAAACATGAAGATGTTTTCATCCATTGCCTCTAAATCCAAGATCTGGTTTAAAAAGTGTCAACTGAGGACTCGATTCAGGTTTATTTCTGTATGAAACACCATAATTTGCACCATTGTCGTGTAATCATGTCCTAAAAGAAGATGCCACTTTTGTCAAATTACTGGATATTTCCTTTTTGGAAGAAAATTCTGTCGCTTTGATTTGCAAATGTAAACAAGTTAAAACGTGGCAATGCACACGCAAATGAAAAGGAGGAAAAAGTTCACATGGGAAATAATTTGCGTGTGTGTTTGTGTTGGAGGGTCTTGTGCTCCTGCCATGGAAACTTGTCATAGAGCAGAGAGGTGACAAATTTGGAAGATGTCACCGGTTTGAGCACCTTATTCTGTTTGTTTTCAGTTCAGCTCCAGATTGCCTGGAATCACACAGACACACATGCTGGTTCCTAATCACGGCCAGAACAGGTTCATGGGGAATCATAGAGACTCATCACTGACGTGTCACAGCACATTACATTTGGCCCATAAAACAACCTTAATCTCTCTTTTCTTAGTCTCTTTCCATTTCTCTTGCTGTCAACTGTGCCTCCCTCCTCCTCCTCACTTGACGAGGAGCTGAGCTCAGGGCCCAGGAGGCCGATGATCAGATAGATGTGAACTTTCCAGGGAAAACCCTGATAGCAAGAGGGAGAAGTCAGACGATTGCCTCTGACAGTCACGAGTGAAGAGATGAGCTTTCTCATGAGTAATCCTACTGTAAAGCTACAATTAATACTTTTATTTGAGAATTTATTTTAGATGGATATGAAAGACCACAGTCTGGCTTCACTTACATGAGGCGAGAATGAGAGGAAGGAGAGAGACGGAATGGAGGAGGGAGGGAGAGAGCAAAGAGACAGGGTATTAGCACTTTGTTCGGTGGAGAAGCATTGTTTGGCCCCTTGGCACACACAGGAACACACACACAAATAAGCAACACACGCACGCACACACACATGCAGAGAGCACCAACGTTTATTTAAGCTTTTGATAAAGAGATTAGCCCCATCATCCTACGCGCTTAAGCTAGCCGAGGGGGTCTGTGTTCAGGAAATCCTGGCTTTCCTGACACATGGGCTTAAAGGGGAACCTGGCTCAAGCAACACTTATATGATATTAAAACAATTCCTAATGGTCAGATGAACATGATTTGGTCTGAAAATGGAGGGCAAGTTGTCAGATAGTTCACCAGAGGGTTTGAAAGTGGTGAAGGGAAGAGAAACACAGAGAGGCGGATAGAAAGTTAGCAAGAGAGAGAAAAAGAAACAGAAGAAGGAGGCGGACTGGTGGTGCCAGCTGGGCTATTTTTTTCCTTATTATTAGCTCGATCACAGTGGTTGGAGTCCAGCTTAAAGCTACAAACAGCGAAGTGCTAATTTTAGCCTCCAAAGAGGATAAGGATAAATAGCTTGCTGTCAGTTTGCCATATGGTCCCCTGCCGATTATATTGTGTCAGGAATATTTTCACCCCACCCTCACCCCAATGCACACACACGCACACACACACACACACACACACACACACACACACACACACACACACACACACACACACACACA
>JAPZDX010000003.1:22204496-22209950 GCA_029783625.1 Naso annulatus | reverse complement strand
TCTTACTTGTTTTGTTTAAAAGCAATTGTCATGAATAAATATAACATGCTTTACATAACGCAAGTTCAAATGTTTTTCTTCTTTTGCACAAGGAATGAATATTACACAATTTAAAGCTTTGGATTTTATGCTTGCAAGAGTATGCATAGTATCTAAATTCCACTATTAAAGACTTGATCTCTGCCATTAGGTGTGGAGAAAAAATATACCTATATATCAGTGTCAGTATCGATTATTGGCCAAATGAGTTGTAAGATACTGGCATATTGGATATCAGCAAAAAATCCAGTATTGTGCATCCCTTAATAAAAGCCTGTGAAAATTGCTTAAATTACTTTTTAAAAGCTGCATGAACCTAGTATTTAAAATGTTACAGTGTGCATACAGTGTAGTAGCAAAAATCATGTCTTTGTTAGACCTACAGAGATCATAGTTTGATATTTGTCATGGCTGTTCAACGCATTAATGACAACACCAGATTCATGTTCTTGTTGTTGAGCCCATTGTATTTTGGCGCTGTAACCGATTGGCAGACACATACAAATTAATAGCAGCCATGAAGATTTAAACTGTCAGTGTGTTTCAATTACAAAAGAGAGTAGAACTCCTCTTGCTGAAATAAAGTGTCTTAATCTTTTTTGATTCAACGAAAGATTAAACTACCTTTTTCAGGTCATAGAAGTTGCGTATGCCTTTTGAATATACTGGTCCTCTTGTTTATGCAACGTTTCCTAGATGGTCACTGGCCTTAGCTTCTGCAGCCTGTCCATTGATGTTAATTTCTACACTTAGCCAGCACTACACCGTGTGTCAGCACCACACTGACACAAAAACCTTAGTTTTGTATTTCAAGGCACTGCACGCAGTCAAAGTTTGAATAATCACTTTGTCCAGCAGGCTGTAAGAAGTGGATGGTTGGTGCTAAGAGAGGGAGACCCTTTCTGATAGCCCTGCTCTTGTCATGTCAGGGTCTCACGTTGTCATCTTAGAGACGCAAAATGTAGACAGCCCTAGTTTTCCGGTTCAAAGCCTAGTTTAGTCAGGGAGCAGAGCTCAACTGCATGTGTCAAAGAAACTTACACAACACTGTTGCGCATGAGTGCATTTGCAGATTATGCTCAAGCGATTGGAGGCTGGAAGCAGGGATTGGTGTTCAAAGGGAACACACCGTGGTCTTTATACCTACATGTGATCATGGGAGTGTGTCTGTATGTGGCAGAATTTCCGAAGTAGCAAAAGTGTGTGTTTCACATGATACAGTCCTCAGTGTGATGCATGTTTCTGCATCAAATGTGTGTAATGCAATGGTTTTAATTTAAGAACAATTCAAAGCTTTCCTTATGGAGAGTTACAGAGTATTGGGCTTCAGCTGTACGTTGTATCTCTTCTGGTCGTCCTTTCTTTTTCTATGCTGCACATACCCCGAGGCCGTTGCAATAATAAATGAACACTGAAGGGCTGTCCTCCCTTTACTCACCTCTTACAATATGTGCAGTACTTACAATGCAACACTTACCAATGTGCAATACTTCATCTTCGTATACCTCATCTTCGCATAATCTGTATTCTTTTTTATTTTTCCATGGTAAACTGAAAATACACATTCAGTTGCTGCTAGATGCACATTCCTTGTTTTTATCTTTTTTTATAAGCAGATTCCTTGTTTTGTTTTGTATAGTGCTTGTTTTTTTTTTAATATATATTTTTTATTCAAATCTTCGTCACTTTATTTTTCTCAATTTGTCCAAAATTTTATGTCTCTTTTAATCTGCACTGAATGGGATTGCACACAATTTCGTTGTCCTTTTAGTACAATGACGATAAAGTTTCTGGTTCTGATTCTGATTATGATTCTGATTACAAACTTACCTGGCCTGGCATGCATACCACAGTGCTTTTGGTTGTTCATGTTAATGCAGATTTTTTTAAAGACGCGAAGGAAAGACTCTTCCATGGCCTTAGCTTCTAACATTCAAACCTGACCTCTAAACAGGTGTTCACTCATTTTAGAGTCAGAGAGATAACATTAGATCTCTTGCATCAACATCCGATTCCTCCCTCGTTCAAATATTCTGTTACAGTTTAGGTGATGAATTAAAACTGTAAAGATGTGAAATATCATGGTGTGTGTTTTGAGAACGACTAACCTGTGATGCAGGAGGTTGAAAGCAAAGGGTGGCTTTACTGTGTGTCAACTGGGCCAAAGCTTGACCCAAGACTGACCCAGCCCAAACATGTTGCCCCTTGAGGCCCCCCACCCACCTCTCCCCGGGCCTTTTGACATGGATACCTTCTATAGGGATTTTACTGGGAGATAAAGACCTCGGCTAAGAGTTTAAAGAGACAGAAAGAGGAAAGAGAGGGCTAGATAACAAATACCTTCAGGTAAACACAAGAGCAGCGGGGTAGGCTGGGGGGCAGCATCAGCGTTTACTTTGTGTGTTTGCACAGCAACACAAGGCATGCCACTTGCTATACACACACTCATGAACACACACATTTAGATGTAACATGATCGTTCCTTCTCGCTCCGAGCCAGTGAAACTCAAAGAGATGAGCAGGGGCTGGAGGCTGATTCTCACTTGTGATAACCTTTGGAGTAAAGGCCTGACGGGCAGTGTTAAACGTACACTCTCTTACACACAAACACAAGCACACACACACACTATATGCATTTAAATATTATACACACTAGTTCCTATAGGGCAGTCCGAGGTCTTTGTTTCACTGAGATTCTCTTTAGTGGCACAGAGGTCATACTTTTACAGGAAGTCACCCCCAGAGAGGGCTGCCTCCATCAGGAAGTGACTCGGTGGGACTGTGCAGCGAGAGCGCTGGTGTCCGCGGGGGGCATATCACTCCTGTCCACATGGGCCCATGCTCCACAGGAAGTAGGCCCGCTGTAAACCCACTCACTTCCCCTTCCTCTGCCCGTGTCCCGAAAGCCTTATCTGGCTCATGTATGGGGAGGCTGATAGGACCACAAATCCCCCACATCTCCACAACACTGCATCCTGCGCCTATCAAGGACACACTGACAAGGAGGAGAAGTGAAGAAGCGACATTAGTTTGGAGGGAGAATCTATAATACTTCAGCTTGTGAAACAGAGTTTTAGAGGCATCTCATATCTCAACAACAGCTTGTACCTGTTTACTCATTGAAAAACAGCTAAAACCCTAAAATGTAAATGGAACAACCAAAAGCATTTAAATATAGTAGGTTGTTTCTGCGATAGCGACTTATCCTGTTTTGCTAACCACCCCTGCAGTAGCCTGAGCTTGTGGGTGCAGACCATATTTCACTCCTTCATAGTACTAAAACCTTATGTTATTTAAAAAAAAAAAACAAAAAACCTCACTGTAAGCTAATACGCTATTATTAGCCTGTGCCACCACAGGGTTAGCGTGCCTGTATTATCTAACTACATACTGCAGTCGGACTGGCGCTGATAGGTTAGCATGAGTGGGAAAATCCTTATGTATTAAAAGCGTTTATCAGCGGCTGTGTCATTCAGTTCATCACATGTGGAAAAAAAGTGTGCACGGACGAGAGCTGTGCACGTGAGCTCTGAGAAATAAACTCGGGAACTTTCGTTTGGTTAATGGAACAAAGCGCTCCAAACAAAGGCATGATGACAGAGAGAACCGACTGATTGTTGGTGCTGAAATGATATGTTTTCACTTAATTTTATGTATTAAATTGGTGGCTTTGATAGGTTGGTTGGAGTTAAACAAGGGAGGCTGCAAGAAAAGATGAGATCATTTGAAAGGAGGAAGTGAATGTTGGATAAAAATCATACTTTGATACTTGTAAGTGAGCAGAGAGTTTTGAACGATACACTGAACATTTATATTTTTTACTGAATGTGCGATGTTTGAATGTGTGGTGAGTTCACAACAAAGTTAAAGGATGTTTTTCCTTTAGCTGAAGGTTACCTCTCTTTGTCCCATGTCTACATGGAAGGACTTTTGAACGCCCTTCAGCACATCAGCTGACTTTTGGAAAGGACCGTCGTGCCATTGTGCTGTTAAGTGCTCTTAGCTTTTGTTATAGTCCTTGTACTCTCTACCATCCCTTCCCCCCTTCCCCTCATCCTCCATAGTCCATTTCACTCTCTCTCTCTCTCTCTCTCTCTCTCTCTCTCTCTCTCTCTCTGTGCTGAGTTTGACTGAAGCTTGGTGAGTCAAGGGTGTCAAAAGCCATCTGAGAGGCAGTGAAACAATTGAGAGCGTGAGAGTTCAGAGTGAGAAAGCAGCAAAAAAAGGCACGATTTTAGAAATCTTACCGTATTGTGTGTGTGTGTGTGTGTGTGTGTGTGCGTGTGTGAGTGTGTGTGTGTGAGGACTTCCCTTCACTGAGGCGAAGAATCTGTGGGCCCCTCTCACAAGTGCTCCCATTTGAACCGAGTCTGGCCTTCTATCTTCAGGTTAGAAAAAAAAGAAAACAGCAACACAAAGGCAAGAGGGGAAAAATCAATAGTTACACAGCAAAAGTGCTCAACATGAAAGGGTGAATTCATCGCCCTACACTTTGATTTTAGCTTGTACCGTCTGTCTCTTTCTCCCTCATTCTTTCCCTCTCGACTGATCTGGAAGTGGGAATAAAAGGCAGTTGGTGTGTGTGTGTGTGTGTGTGTGTGTGTGTGTGTGCAGGGAGTCGGACTGCAGTTTAATGTCGTGTCGGTGCCCCACACTCGAGGCAGTTTCCAGCGTGTCATGCGGCCTGTGGTGATGACCCTTTACGAGAAAATGGCACAGAGAGAGCAGTCACATTTACACTGACATTTTTGCCATCACCTATGGCTATGTCAACAGGACTGATCCCCCCCCCCACCAACCCCTCACACAACCAACAGTGGATGGTCCTCAGCCAGAACACGCATGAGCACAGGAGCACTTTCATAGAGACAATGGCCATTAGTGCAAGTCTAATATTGAAGATTATATTATTTTTAAAAGATTATTTGCACCATAAACTCTCATAAAACTTTCGTTACATACATAATTTAAACGTTACTTTTGTAAGGCTTCGCCTGGTGTTCACGCTACTTTGGCACGTTAGAAACAATAAAACAGAAAAGTTGTTGAATGGTTTTAGTTAGAAAACTCAGAAGTGCATTTACAGACTGGATGTGTGGAGAATTTTAGGTCAAATTAGGTCATATGAATCTCAGTGTGACTTCCCTTATTCGGTTCATCCCTATCACACTCTTTTTTTGGGAAGAAATCAAACCGCATCAGCTTGTTAATCGGCTGTCTATGAGCCTTGACCACCAGCTATCGCTGCCGTTGTTTTCGAAGCTAGCAGCAGCTGTGCAGTCAAATTCGACATTTTGTCTCGTTACCACTGCCTGAGTACTGCAAAAGGCAAAGTTGCCCAGTGTGTGTCAATGGTCAAGTGATGTTTAGGTGTGTCAGCCTGGATGGAGATGATTTATAGCAGTGGTCTTCAAC
>JAPZDX010000003.1:22140499-22155158 GCA_029783625.1 Naso annulatus | reverse complement strand
CTCTAATGCTCGCTCTGTCTCACCCCTCTGTGGTTTTCCTCACTGTCAGTTCTCCTCCTCTATCTCTTTCACACAAACACCTTTTTTCAGTTTCTCTGTAATTCTCTGCCTCTCTTTCTCTCACCTCCTCTCCCCCTCTCTCCCCTCCTCCCTCTCTCTCTCTCTCTCTCTCTCTCTCTCTTGCCCCAGGGCCAAATAGACTCCCACATAATTCTGGATGTATACAGGCTTGGTGTTGTCACAGTGCACAGTGTGTATAAAGTGGCTATGGGTCCAACCGTTGTGGAACATCATTGTTCAGTGTGTGTGTGAATTAATGTTTGACTGTTTGTACACTGTGTGTGTGCAAACCATATACAAACAGTCATATGTGAAATACATGCGTTTGCCCATGTGTGGGTGTGTGCACGCGTACACCTGTGCGTGTCTGCATTACTGTGTATGTGTGTGCATGTATGTGTATGGTAATAGGATTACTCCTGGCACAGGGAGGGGACACAAACTAGTGCAAAATGGAGGAGGTAGCCAGCAGGGTATGGAGCTTAGCTGGGCCTAATTGACTAGATCCAAATTAAATATGCCATCACCAGAGGTGTGACCAATGGATTTGACTTATTCAGTTTACAAAAATAGAGACCATTAACCCTCCACAGAATGCGCGTGCGTGTGTGTGCGTGCCATGATGAAAATATGCCACCCTTGTTTCAGTCACAAATGTCCACGACCAAAGCAAAGACAGAAAATATCACATCGAATGGCATCTTTCAGGTTTGAAATGCAGGGAGACATGGTAATAGAAAGGCTGTGCTTTCAGAATGAGACGTGTGTGTGTGAGAGCGTGTGTGTCTGTGTTTATGAGTGTGAGTGTGTAAACATGAGGGCTGGTTTCGCCGTGTCCAAGCTGCCTCTTTCGAGCAGCTGCTAGCCTTCCCAGCAGACCTTGCTTTAAAACAGCCTCAATTTGCCTGCTGAATCTCGTAATTGGGCCACCAGAGGAATCCTCTGCGAGACGGGCAAAGCACAGAGAAGACGAGTAGACAGCGGAAGAAAAAAGACAGAAAAGGAGAGAGGGGTAGACAGAAAAAGAGGGAGGGGCGGATGAAGAGATGGCGAGCGAGAGAAGCTTAAACGAGAAGAGTGAAGAGAAGAGGGAGGAAAAGGGAAAAAGAAGAGGAGGAGGGAAAAAGATGGGAGAGAAATTGTGACAGAAATACGTTTACTCTTCCTCACGACTAGCGGTTTCTTTACAGCTTCATTAGCTAGCCATTGCTAGCTGCTAGCTTGTCTCCATCAAGTATTGCTACTTTCCTTTCTAGGTCAATTAAATGTAAGTGATGTGTTATATTCTTTCATGACCAATTAAATTAATAGGTTATTACGGGAGGGAGGGAAACGGTTATCTTATTTGATTAAGAGAGCACAGGTTCATTATATTTTATAAGCAATTTTCATTAGCAGAGTTGAGTTTTTGTTACCGCGGGGCTAAATTGAGCGGTTATTGTGCTGAGGAGTGCTCAGCCTTGATACAGAAGGTGTGCCTAGCAGTCACACTGCAACATTAGTTAAAACTAAAGCCAATTAGTCCTGCTTAGTGAAAAGCGTTATGCTTTCCACCCAGTGATGATTACAGAGCTTATATCCCCCTGCGAAACAATACACCTGTCAGTAGAGATGAAGCCCAGCAAGTGAAGCAGAAGCGAGCTGAGCCTTTGATAGCAACGAGAATGACTCCGGGATGACCCTTACCCCCTTTCACTTCTTCCTCTCCCCTGCTTTCCCTCTTCTACAAAATTAGCCAAGGGTGGCCACTGAAAACTGCAATTTTCAGTGTCAGGACAATAGTTATCACAGGGTGGAAGAATTAATTATGGCGCAGAGCGTATGGAATTTTTTCTGGCCCTCCCCGCATGCAGCTTTACCCAAAATGTCGGGTAGAACGCTTGATTGAACGCTGCCGTAACCCCTTTGCTGCCAGTCTCGGCTGGAGACCCTTTGTCCCACGATTCACTGCTCCAATCATTAGGCACAAATTTGTTAACCCTCTGCTAAGGGGTCGAGATCCCCTCCCCTCACCCCCCCCTACCACCATGCACCCTCCCACTGCCGCCCCCCCCTCACCCTCAACTTCTCTTTCTGCTGGATGAACTTTTACTATTAACGAACATTGGGGAAAAAACAGGTCCTGATGGGGATTTTGTGCCCCCTGGTATTGTCCATGTGAATGTGTGTCCCTGTTGATTTGGCCCCTCTGGAATCCCCCTTGGAGTCTAAGAAAGGAGGCCTACAGCTCAATGTATTGATTGGCTTATTAAGTGAAAAACCCTATTAGCAATGTGTGCTCTTTCAAGCACGCATAGCGTTTATTAGAACCTTGACATGGATTTACTTCAGTCATCAGGACACTCTTGTTAACTATGGTTACATATGCAAGAGCCATAAACAGATTAAAGTAGCAATTCAACAGATTCTGGAGGGCTTTGTTTTTATTTTGGAATATTTTCAGTTGGTCACTGTTGTGGCTTCTTGTCCATCAAGTAGTGACTTCTGCTCCTTAAGGTTTTGTATCTGTAACTTTAACTGCAGGAAACATTCTGCAATTTTATGATGTTCGCAAGTCAGATATTTAGTTGTGCAAAAATTCTAAGTATTGGTGCATGTTTTTGCACTGCATGTGAGCTAGCATTGCCACTGCTAACGGTTTAGCTTGTTGTTGTGCCACAGGTTATGTCCCACAAAAGAAAGGTCACAGGTTTGATGCCTTTAAGATCCAGAAAGATATGTAATCTCCACTACTTAACTCATTAAAAAAGAAGCTAATTGAAGCTCACATAATAGCTCGTATGCAAGTTGCACCTATTCTCTTTGGTAGCTCAGGTGAAAATTGAAGATGAGGAGAATGACAAATGAGAGCCCATGCGTTCACTCCTCTGTTGTCCTCCTCCCGCCTGCACCTCTTTGTCCTTTTCCCTGCCTGCCTTTGTGTCATCTGTAGTGGCCTCTTGTGTGAGTGACAAACGTGTGGACAGGCCCCGGGCGCTCTCAGGTGACGGGCGGGTGTGAGCCTCACCTCTGCTCTTTGGTTTTGACAACAATGGCCTCAACGGTGACTTTCCACCGGCAGAGATGGATGCCAACTATTGTTGGCTTTAAAGAGGAGAATGGAGGGAGAGAAGAGGGTGAAGATGGATTTCTTTACATCATTTTTCATTGTATGAGCTATGATGCAGCGTACAGCTCGTTGTGTCAGCTCAAGGGGGTTTTTGGTTTATGATGTTATCGCACCAAATGACTTTTGGATTTTGCATTACACTTTAAAACGAGACAAAACTGTATGCCGCTTTAATTCTAACTTAAATAGTTTTATATGACTAACCAGTGATCGAAGGATGAGTTTCCTTGTCCAGTTAAACAGATAATCCATTAAATGTTAAGAATGGGTCCTCGATATCACTTCAAGTCAATCATGTGTGTTTGGTCTCTAAGTCCTCTCCTACTGTTAAAGTAGCATTACTGAGGGTGTAGGATTAACTCACTAAACCCTCCAATGCTCTCTCTCTCTCTCATATATCCACATAGTCTTAGTGAAGGGCAAGCTTGGGTCTGTATTCTGACCCAGATTATCGCTATGCTGGGTTTGCAGCAGTTGCAGCACACTGCCAGTCTAGGGTCTTGTCAGCAGGTCCTGCCATGTTCATGCACTACCGGCTTGAAAATGTAACTTGAGAATCTGCTTTCTGAAGTGCAGTGTGATCTATTGTCATATTTAATGAATGATTGATGACATCTGACTCATTCAACAGTTTTCTTTTGCAGTTAAATGCTTTCCATTCCTGCGGTGGAGACAATGTGCCAACTTGCTCTGAGCTAAATAATATTTTCATGACTTTGAACAAATACTGGAGTTTTTAATTTGCTGATCTTTCTACCACCATCACATTTACATAGCAATGCCACCAGGTGAAACCCTGCCTCTACAACATCATGAGTTCCAACCCAGCAGGGACTGTGTAACATAACAGCCTTTCACAGCAGATGCCTGTCTTGCAAACTCTCTCATGTACCTGTGTAAAACTGATCAGTGATTGATCGTTTTGATCTCCTCTTCCTCAGATCTGCAGGGCAAACCAGGGGATCACCTGTCTCACAGAGGGCTACGGAGCATGGCAACAGGACTCCTTAACTTCCTGATGACAACCAACAACAGCAACCCTCTCTGTCCACCTCCAAGACCCAAAAACATTTCCTGCAGCTGATATCCGCAGCATGGAAGCCTTCCATGACGGCCTACAATTCTCGACTATGTATCCAGCGACAGTGATGCACAGAAGATCAAACCTTGTCCAACTCAGATGTCCCCCCGTCCTGACAGACCCCTGCTTCTTCTCTGGCGGGCACTTGACTTTGCCCCCTTGCCACTGCCCACTATGGTTCACATGGATTCCTCCATTAAAAGTGATTGTGATTGCGAGCATAGACGACACACAAGAGATACACTGTGTCCTTTGCCTGTACCTTTGGCAAATGCAGCACCTGGTGATATATTCTAGACTCTTTGGCAAACAAAAGAGACTTTCTATGAAGAGCACTCCACTCTTTGGGATGATGGAATTGGACCAAGGAGAAGCTAATGTCTGTATCTGACAGGACACTAACAAAGAAAAAGTGGTGCCCTTAAAAAAATATGGTGGATTAAAAAATGGAAGGAGGGAAAGCAAGAGAAAAGAAATTTAAAGTATAACTATATCAACCCCTAGTTTGGGAAGCGAGTGGAGAAAGAAAATATACTGTATACTGTTGTAAAATTACGCTGGACTCTCACAAGAACTGGGAATTTAAGTATTGTAAATGCTATTGTATTGTTCTGCATATTATGTTGTTTCTAATAGATTTTTTTAAAAAAAGGATGTGAACTTTTTCTCTTTTTTCTGATTTCTTTCCACACTATGTGTGTGCCGTCTCTCCATCAAATTTGACCTCCTGCCCCCTCCCTCCATTAAATCACGGTTGCATTTTTAAAAGAAAAAAAAAAGTGAATAAACGGACAATTCGATCAGTCTGTCATTTCTCACCGGCCTTTCTTTGGATGGTAAGAGAGTGTGATGGCAATTCTCGTGTACACACAGCCCATCCACTTACATGCAGGGTGCAACTGGTTTGTTTTACTGTTGCTGTGTCTACACCTTGTAACGCCAGTTTTGGTGATTTTATTTCTTTTTTTTTTACATTTTCATATCAGTTGATTATATGTTCCTCTGCTGGTTTAAAAAAAAAAAGAGAAGTTTTTGTTGGTATCATTATTCTTGGGCCATCTGGGGTCATGAAACTCTGATAACTCATTGGATTAACTCCAAACACAATGACATCAATGACATTAAGCACAGTTTCCAAGAAGCTCATGCAATTACCATTGTCCAATAATTCATTTTTTAAACTGTGTTCACATGAGGACAGACACATAATGTTGGTATCAATATGGCTAACATAATGACCGGCTAACAAACATGACACGGACCTTCAGTTAATGCTCATAAACAATCTAAGAAAAAGAAAGACAAAAAAAATTCATGGTGGATGGGAAACTACAAGCGTGTGTCCCACAAACATGTTGTTTCCTGTTTATCCCTCATGTGTGTCTGTGATTGAGGGCCTCTGAAAGTCTATTCCAGTGTCCTATTGATGTGTTTTATGTCACAAGGCCGAGCACTCGCATGGCCAATGGATTCTCCTCTCCTCAGTGTTTGATGCGGCCTGATAACAGGGAGAGGCAAAAGCTATGGGAAAAAACCATTTATACCACAGTCCATTCATTTTGATTTAACTAGATGATGTATGCTGATCAACAGACAGGAGAGAATGTAAAAGTCACTCTGTGTGTGCGCGTGTATGTGTGTGTGTGTGTGTGTGTGTGTGTGTGTGTGGCAGTGTGCATGTGGAGGGAGTGTGTGTGCACTAACGCGTATGGGCTTGTGTGCGTTATCAATGCATCCATTATCCATTGCTTCAAACATGTATTACGCACATCTTTAAGAGTCCTTTGAAGACGAGTCATGTTTCTTATGCTTTTACTTTGAAGGGTATATAATGTACATCTGTGTTGTAAATAAATACTTTTTTGTTCAAATAACAGAACTCATAACTAGTCTCACATTATCTTCCAACATGTAGATGTGATATAAAAAACATATATTACAAAAGGTCAAACACTTTGAACAAAAAGCGAATAATTCTATGAGAGATGTTGTTAAAAATGAGGCACAAACATGTTTTCATGTCGACAGAAGCCCATTGAAGAAAGCCGAGGTCCATTTATTCTTAAAGAAACATGCACTTAAGTCAACCTTCCTCCCATTGTTGTGGATAATGTGCAGCTAATGCATGCGTTATGCTGTAATTTTCCTCACACATGGAGAGGGGAGGCAAGAAAGCGAATTATCCTTCATTTAGCATTAAAATTCATTTAGGTAAAATTGCTACAAACATGTAAATGGGAAGATTAGTTCTCCCTCACGCCTTGTTGCCCGCAGTCAAAGGGCTCCGCTTGAAGCCCAGCGCGCTGCAGCCGATGTTGTCTCCAGCATACACTGCACTTCAGGAGGCAGAGCCTGAGCCGACTGAGGAGACGAGAGAAGAGAACCGAGCGAGTTTTTTTTTTGCGTAATTGATATTTAGGAGCGCAGCCCCGAATCCCAAAGTCAGTGTCTTGTGTTTTTTTCAAACCAGCGAACAAGAGAGAGTCTGTTTTATCCATAACAATAAGCGCGTGTAAATCAATACTCCCCTTCTCCCTCTCTATCACTTTCCCCCGCGCTACTATTGTGTTTTTACTGCCTTTGCCGAAGTGAATGCTATTTACACTAAAGAAGAAGAAGGGAAAAAAAGAGAGTCGCTCTTAAAAAACCCAGGCGACGTTTTAATTGCTTTGCCTCTCCACCATGGCTGGAAAATCCGAGGCTGTGAAATGTGAATTCCTGAGCCTGTGGCCGCTGGGAGCTGTGGAGACAGAGGAGAAAGCCCATGCTTGACTGCCCTCTTTAGGGAGGCCTGGTAACTGTCCGGGGCTGGGGCTTTTGGAGATGGCGCACAACACCACCTCTCCTTTTACGCACGAACGTAAAACACACAAAAACGCATTTGGAAGTTTGATGAAAGTAGGGAAAGCTATGAGGGGACACAAAAAGAGCTTGGCTGCAACAAAAGAGAGCACTGCCAAAATGAATTCAAAATAAAAGTATTTTCTCTACTTTTTTTTTGGTTTTGTATTTAATATGAAACCAGTTTTTAGTTTGGCGAAATAATTGCTGTTTTGACTGAATTTGAAAAGTTATGATGTCTTAAAACAAGAGTTATTTCGGATTAAAAAAGACTTTTGATTCAGTTGAATTATTGAAATTATTTGATCTGACTTATTTAACTTCATTTTAAACGGGTTGAATTGATTCTTAATTTATTAATAACAATTATTTACATACATAAATTTGAATTTTAAGAGTAGCTGGAGAATTTGTTTTCCATTTTATCAGATTTTTTTTTAAAACACGAATGTGATTTTGCATGTTTAGGGAGGTTTTTTTTGTTTTGTTTTTTTTTGCTCACACTTGACCTAGATTACTGCTGAGATGTGAATTCCCTTTTTGCTTTGTTAAAACTGTTTGTGTTTTCAGCAGTTTGTTATTTTTTTTAAATGCGGACACCATATAATGTTTGACTTGTGCTAATTTAAAAAAGCTGAAGTCAAAACGTGATTTGGAGTTAATGATGATGTTGGGCCTACCCTCCCTCTCTGTCTTACACCCACACCAACATACACAGGTTGACCGCGGAGTGAACTGTCAGAGTAATGAATGGAGCAGAAATGTGTTCCAGAGCGGTGGAGGTGCCCGGACAGGCCTGTCTCCCTCCAACAACAACGCAGATATTTATGCGCCTTTATGGGTGAAACAAGGAGTTTGGACACGTAACCGCGCGCCTCTTGTTCTCTGCGTCACCACAAGCCCTGACAAATCTCGGCGGCGACAATGTGTCTAAGCTTATTAACTACGAAGCCACTGATTTGTCACTGGTTGCTGACAGCCAGGCATGAAAAAAAAAAAAAAAAATCTCTTCCTCTCAACTTGTGTTTCTTCGAGATGTATTTTTATTCCGAACTGAGACGTTTGTACATTTTGTCTAGAATATTTTTGTCTTTTGTCGCAAGTTTTTCATGGTAACATTTTATTTCTAACAACTGCAGCACTAGAGGTCTTAGTTAAGAGCTCAATAGCTTTTTAAAACGTGAAATCGAATTAAGATAGCCGGTTAGGCCTTAATTTGAACAAATGCCAGAAAACAAATCCACTTGCTGGGCCAACATGTATGTTAATCCAGGCCTGTATATTTTTTTGTTTTCTCCTCCATAGAACCAGGATCCTCTTAATGCTTTATAACTACAAGGTGCAACTTTTTAAAAAAAAAAAAGGCACGAAAGAGAAAGTATCTGACATGAGTGCGCAACAAAACAATCCTCAACCCGCCAGTTTCTCAGTTTCCAAAGCGTAAATCACTACAATGGAAACAGGCCACATATATGGACGAGTTGACATGCCAATAAATGAACTGCTTTATGAAATCAATATAGACAATACCATAAACAGTAGCCTCCAAACGCCTCGCAGGACTAACTTTTCAAACAACCCCAAAATTCCACCTTCAAAGGGTCGCGCAGCAGCTGGTTTCGGAACAAAAGAATGAGGGAAAAAAAAGAGAGAGAGAGAGGCAGAGAAAAACAAAATCTGTCGGTGGAGAGAAAGAGAAGAGAGGAGGACTTTTGAGCGGGGGCCATTTTGGATGTCATCTGTCTCCTTGGCGACAGGGCCCCGGCCCTCAAAAGCCCCTTGGGCGCACGGATTGTTTGAGAGGAGCCCGCTATTTTATGCAGCATCATTTATCACTGTCACCACATAATGATTCCCCTCGCAGCTCCTTATTGATGTTTGTAATTGCATTATCTCATAAGGGGGGATGATCAATGGAGCCGAGAGGAGCATCGAGGGGTCAGTAGATGCCGGATTGCTGTTTGTCCATTTAATGCAACCAGGCTCTCATTATCTGCAGCCTCTCTGCGTTCAGGCTAAGTAACGTTTGGTCTGCTCTCCTCTGAGCTTTTACAGAGAGGAGAGAGGAAGAGGAGGAGGAGGAGAAGGAGGAGGGGAACAGCTAGTTTCATTTGTTTAACCCCAAGCCACTGCAGATAAAAAATTAGAAATGCAAAGGAGAGGGAGAGGAGAGTGAAAGTAACGTGATTAAGTGTTATGTTATTAGTTCCATTACGTCTGAAAAACGAGATTCTGAATTAAAGCTCACAGCTTTGGGCTCTTGGGCATCCGTCTTGTCGTGGTCACATAACTTGTGATGATTAAACATATCTAGAACAATATGCCCTCGCGGTTAAAGCGTTCAAATTGACCTTATGCACATGAAGAGGAAAAAAACAAACAACAAAACAACAACAACAACAACAAAAAACCCAGCAAACCTGGCGAAGAAATATTTTTGTTTGTTTGCTCGTGGAGAGAAGCAGTGAGTTTGTGAATGTAAAATTTGGAGTTCTGAGATATGAAGCATCAGGGCCACACGATGTTCTTCCCCGAGGCTCGTGTCGAGAGGATGAAGTCATGAGATCCAGTTTCAGAGCCTGCGGCCCCGCGTCAAACAAATGTGATACACTCCCACAAACGACCATAAGGAATACAGACGTAATTACTGTGACGTGAGCTACATCAAATGTCCCCACCAACACACACACACACACACACACACACACACACTCACACAGGTCAGTCTTTTTCTCTGCCATACTTGTCTCTGCGCATCACATTATTAAACAACTTATTTCATTGATAAACTCTCTTTATGATTCACAGGGAGGCCAACGCCAAAAACATCTTGCACCGGAAGTTTCCGGTCCTGAACTGGAAGGTGGGAAACACCAAGAAAAACTCAAAAACTCCAAAAAGCTCCAGATTCTGTAACCGAATCATTTCTTCGCACCCCAGCTCAGGCGTTTACCTATCACCTGCCTGTCTGTCTAAACTTTTCAATTTATACATCTGGAAATTTACGTTTCCGGGCGTAAAGTAAATAGGTTACCATAAAGGAAACATTTTCTGAGAAAGAAATGGTAGCCAAAGAAGGTTAGCCTATTTTATTATTTGGGTAGCCTAAGGAATGACTCTTAAGTGGTTCTTAAAATGTATCCTCTCTTGTTTTTTGTTTTTTTTTCCTTTTTTTTTTGCGGGGGGGGGTCAAAAAAGATATTTGTTAATAAATTTAAAAAGTAATTTAACATGTTTTAAAAACTTGCCACTTTGGAAAGCATTAGCACCAAACTAGTTAAAACAAACAAACAAACAAAAAAACAAATAGCCGAAACAATTAAAGCTCTTTTCAGCATTAAAACTGCCCGGTAATAAACGCATTTTCTGTTGCAATGCAAAACTCATTTAGCCTAGTTCCTGTGGGAGAGGCGGCGGCTGCCACAGCTCAGTCACGTTCTAATATTTTGCAGTGAACAAGCTGCGCGTCATGGCGCACAAGGGGGACCTGTCAGCAGGTATGAGTGTGGTATAAGAATCAGGGATTGAAGACATGAGCACTGTTGTGTGCCAGAGACGGGCAGGGAGTGACAGAGAGCCCGGCTCAGCGACAGACAAGCGGGTGACAGGTAAACGCCTCCGCAGCTGGTCTGTGGGGAAATTATGATCACTCGCAGAATCTGGAGCGTTTTAGATGCGTATGGGGTGTTTCCCACCTTCCAGCTCCGTACCAGAGACTTCCGGTGCAACACTTTGGCTTCGGTCTTTTCCGTGGTCGCTGCTCCTGCTGCGGGGAGGGGGACGCTGCTGGCAGCGCACCTTTCCAGTGGAGAGAAGCAAACCGCGGCTGGTTTATAACCAGAGATGTTTCTGTCAGCACCTTCCTCTCTCTCTGCCCCCCCCCCTCTCTGGAAGGTCACCTTGGCAGCGCCAGGCAGGGCAGGAGAGGGAGAGAAGAGAAGAGGGGGGATGTCGGCTCCTTACTCACCTGGCGAGGCCGGATCCAATAATAGCGCCCCCCCCTTCCTGCTCTTACACACTCACACACCACAGCTTTCCCTCTTACCTTCTGCCCCCCACCTGCAAGTGAATATTACAACAACGACATGTCGGAGTAGACAAATATTGCAGCTCCGCCGCACTTTTCTGATGAAGTGTTATATTTCTATCTTGGAATAAACACGTAAACAACCACCATTCCTCCCCTCATCTCTTCTCCAAGAAGCTCTGGACACAGTCGTAACCTTAAGCCTATCTGTCAGGGTTTGAGAGTGGACTCACAGTAGAATGGCGCTACTGTAAGCGCGTAAAAATTCTTTCCAAACCAGGCTTTAAATTGGAAAATCTTCCATTATATGTATCTATAAATAAATGTGTATTATTAAGACGTCTATAAGTATATGTTGCTAATATTAGTAGCTTACGTTCAAGACATTATTCTGCAATTAATATTCTAGGAGTAAAAAAAGATTTGAAAATATGGTAAACGGACTATATTTATACACAGTCAGTGTATAAAGTGTATAAAGTGCTTGTCATGAATATTACACATATTTACAACTGGAGCCTCAGAAACAACAACCGTCACACAGATATTCTCCCTTTAATAAAAACAAATTATTATTATTATTATTATTATTATTATTATTGGCTTTCCCGCATTTTTTACAGCATGCAAAATATTGGATGTAGGCTAAATGAATTATGTCTGGAGATGTCAAGCGCGTGTCAAACCAGGCTGCGTCCCGATGCAGAGCCGCCCTCATTATTCAGCTCGTGCTGAACTGCATGGCTGAGTTTTAACTCCGCTGTCTCGCGGCTTGACTCAAAGTGACGCCTTCGCTCCCTGCACAGCCGCGCCTTTGAGCGGCTGCGGGGACTGACTGCTTGGCCTCCGAAAGTAAACAGTGAGGAAGCAAGTCGAGACAGGACAGAGGGGCTGAATTCCGGCCACGGCACAATGCTGATAAAGTACTGGCCCCAAGCCACGTCGTTCATTAGTTTATTTATGTGGTGAGGCTGCATTTATCATACAATCCAAAATGTGCTCTAAGCTCAAAATGTGTCTTTGGTGATGGCGGTGGTGATTAGGAGGGGTTTCTTTCACGGACTTGCAGCGCTACACAAGAAAAATTAAGCTGTATTTGCTACAGGAGATGGACAGTTTAGTGTTGAAGTTATTGTAGCAGCTGCTCGAAAGTGTCACACAATATACTGCAACAGATAAGCCACTAACTGTGACATGTCTTACCATAACATTATTAAATAAGTTAAAGGGATGAAGAAGAGACAGAAATATTTGACATTTTTGAAATGTTTCTACCTCACTCAGAGCTGGCAAAGACTTCTCATAACATGCATATTTGACAAAATTCCAAAAGAGGAACAAGAGGTGCTTTTCATTAAATATTATCTCTTATCTCTGTGTTAGAGTCATATTTTTAGAGACAGAATGACACTTGGGTCAGGGATTTAGTCTAAGCAAAGCTGGAAAGAGAAGTAGTTTGTGTAAAGTCTCTCTTGCTTGTAGTAATTGATAGAAGCCAGGCTGTGAACGTGCTGCACACCACTCGCATATTCATCAGCCTCACATCAGTGATGGGTTAAGAAAAATGTCAGCTCCACGCGCTCTCACCCTGTCAGCCGCTTTCCACCCTCCAACTGTGACAATGTGCGTCTTCATCTCTGCTGTTGGGTCGTCTCTGTGTCTCTACGCCTGCTGGATTCAGCCTCGAGTGTGTGTGTGTGTGTGTGTGTGTGTGTGTGTGAGGAGGGGCAACTGTAACAATGAAAGCAGCTTTGACCTTTAGTCATTTAAATGTAACCTCAGTTCAAATAAATCTCTTTGGAGTTGGACAAAGTAACAGAACTGACCAGAATGAAAACATGCAGCGTTCTCTAGCAGTTTTTTTTTTTCTGTCAATCCCTCGTGATTCAACTTTCTTTACACTTTTCTCTAATTAAGTGAAAGTTTGATTACTGTGAGAATCTCTGCAAGTACAGCTTCTTGTGCTCCAGTTTACAGACATAAGTAGAGGATCTTCTTTTTATAGTCACTTTGTATTCAGTTAGTGTCTCTCAAACAACAACCCTTTTGTTCCACTCTTCTTCTGTATAGTCTTAGTTGTTTTAATTGTTGCTTTGATTGTGATCTCTATCCACTCATCCAATCAACTCAGGATTGTCAGTTCTGTCCTCATGAAGATGTCTGTGATTGAAGTTCATTGCTGCAGCTCTGCAATTAAATTAAACCTTTCAGCACAACACAGTTGTTACTTTTGCTATCAGACTTGTTGTTTATTGCTGTGTGTGTTTGTGTGCTTTCTTTTTTCATTTTCCTTTAAAGGAAGTTTGGTCATAAAACTTCCTAGTGGCCCTTAGTGGTACTACAGCTTGAGACTGTATCGTAATTCCTCCTCTGTGTTCGTTTGTCTTTGCCAATTGTGCCCAAAGTCAGGCTTGGAAAAAGGATTATAGAACACAGAATTTACAGGCACCAGTGGTATTTATTTACCTCTAATATACACTTTGCTAACCACACTGGCATCCACGTTTCTTGAAGCCCCTATGCGGAATTTTTTTATTATTTAATTTCTTTGTATTTATGGCATCTCTAAAGTTGTAATGCAATCATTTTTGTGACAGTTGGTGCAGGCTATGAGTTGCTTTTAACATGTAATTCTTAGTGTCTGGCAGTTTGATCCATGTTGGAAGTGGATAAATATTTAAATCATATATGTAGGGGCTTTAACTAATCATTTTATGTATTTTTTTCCACACTATAACAGAAGGTGAATGAGTAAATTTACAGATTGATGAGACAGTGGCCATGTTGCTTTTCATCCCTCTGTTTTTCATAGCCAATAGAAAATCAATAAATGTCACATCTGCAGAGTGGAACAATAAGCATTATCACTCATAAAGAATTTTGCATGTTTTAAACTTCTCTCCAAACTAATTTTTCCCTGTATTTTCATGAACCCGGGGATCCTATTGCACAATTTATTGAGCAGATTTCAGCCAGGCCAGAGAGCGAGGAGGTTGGGGCTCGGAGCGTACGTGTCCCTGCAGGCAAACACTGTGCAGTGTTATGCTCGGCGCTGCACAATTTATGGACCATGGACAGTTTATAAGAAGCAATGTAGTCTATCAGAGAGGCAGGCAAATTGAGGACAGGGGGATCGTTTCCATGCAGGAAGCTGTGTTTTGGAATAATATACGCCATGATAAAGATGTTTCCCCTGTGACGTAAAACAGCAGGGAGCACCAACGGCCACTTACTACTCCAACCAAATATGAAGGAGAGTCTTTGAGCTGCCATACTTTTTCTCTCTTGTGAGCCCTCTATGAAATGTTGGGATGTCGAGTCTGTGGCTGTTTTATCCCTCAGCTTGGTTTCCAATAGCAATACTTGATGTAATTTAAGTAGTGTATGATGTAAGGGATCATTATTGGAAAGAGCATGTTGTAGACATGCAGTTATCATGCAGCACTGTGTGTAGATGTATAATGTCTATTAAGCCACACAAAGCAAAAAAAAAAAAAAACAGCCACTATTAAATAGCACTGCTTCCACATCTGCTGCAAGT
>JAPZDX010000003.1:22117920-22128555 GCA_029783625.1 Naso annulatus | reverse complement strand
TTAATACACTTTTCACAGATTATTTAACATATTAGCTTTGCATTTAAATTTTCTTGTCTTACTACCTTTGTAGATTTCTCATTTATTGCCATCTTTTATTTCTTGACTTATCATTTTTCATTAGGTCAGTTAAGAACATGTCGTGTCTGTAACAAACAGTTACGTTTTACTTTATTCCAGGCTTTGTCATGGGGCTTTGACCAGCTTTGCATGAGTTCGACCTATCAGTCGATGCTTGTCTAATAAAAGATTTATGCTCTTCATGTTTCTCATCTACATTTCAATTTTGATAAACATAAATGACAACTGAAACAGCCAAGGAAAGGCTTGTCCATTGATCCCTCCTCTCACCATCATGCACTGTGTTTTTCTGGCGTGAGTAGTGACAAAGGCAGTAGTGTCGTGGATCTGGAGCAGCATGAGTACCTGTAGGTGCAGATCTGAAATTGAAGCAAAGTCATTATTTAGAGTGTTTCGGGGTTAGTTGCAGAAGGTCAAAGTGTATGTTAATGAACTAAAGATTATGAGGGTAAAAAAAAAAACAAAAAACCTTACAAACAGAGAAGGAAAGGAGCCTCATGTGAGCAACAGCCATAAAGAGGGATTTGTGTAAAAGACTCATTACCTCCATTCAGTCAGACATAAAAAAGAACATTTTCTAAACTGTAAAAAGAAAGCAGCAAGAAAAGAAAACATAGCGTTCAGATCATAATAAGTTCTGTGCCAGTAGCAGGTCTTCACTACCTACTCCTCCATGAGATATAAGCATCATGGCACATCCCTACAAACAGTGCATTGGTTACATAATGATAGTGGCTGTACAATTAAGAAGCACGGGCTTAAAACGTTTTCATAAGTGAATAATTTGAAAATATACACAAATAAATTCAGTGATGTGTGCCCAGTATGGAACATTAAGTGAATTTGTTTGCCCATCCTCTGAGATTTGAAGGCATCTCTTGTGCTTTCACATTTGAAAGTGAAATTTTAAACAGATATATGCACATGTTTTACCTCAGATGGAATATTTTAGCAATGCGAGGTATGTGTGCACACCCTTTACAGAGCTTCACCAGCAGCCCGGCTTTCCTCTTTAGAAGATCTTCAAATTTACCCCTTTGATGTAAACCACTGAAGATGTGGAGCAGAAGCACAATTTATAGTCTATCTGGTCAGTGAGTGGAAATGTGCAGTATAATTTGTAGGTAGGAGTGTGGGAATGCTGATGTGCATGTGCGCATGTAGCTGCATGTGCATTGCTGTGGGCGCATACAGACCATGTGCTGTGGCGCTTGTGACTCGCCGCCTGGCCCGACTCTAGAAGAACGTTTTGTTTTGAAATAATAAATACACACACGGTCTTTCTCTAACATACACCTCTGCACACCTCAGCACGGCCGAAATGCACTAATAATTTACGACCTTAACATTCCTGCGGGGTCAAGCAATTTATCAAATCCTGCACATTCTGGTTTCAATTACACAGCCGATAGTGGAGAGCGGTTATTTTAGCAGGTTCATTTGGCCCAGTAGGGGAGGTCGAGTCTTTTTGCTTAACACCCCATCCCCTGAACGCAACTGGGCATTACTTTCTGGACAGATGCTCTCTCCTCGAATGCTACAGATGGCAGGAGAGAAATTGTCAGGCCGCTACAATGTGAGCAGATAAGCCACGGGTGTCATCGCACAACTGTCTCTCTCAATTTCTGTCCTCCTCTTGTCTCTCGGCTTTGTCCTCCTTCCAGGCTTTTCTCAGCAGCAAACTCGGTCCATCATCCTAAATGTTCCTTCCCTCAACCTCCTCTATCTGAAGCTTTACGATGATGAAAAGTCGTCTGTTAGTTTGTTTTTATTCTCTTTTTATCCCTCTATGGGTTTCTCCTTCTGCCCCTCTCCACTCTCTTTCTCTCCCACATCACCCCTCTCTATCTGACTTTCTTGATCTCTTCGTCCGTTTCTCTGCCTCACACCCTCTCCCTCCATCTCTCTCCTCTCTCTGTGGTAGAGTGGTGATAAATCCCTATTTTATTGCTGGAGAATTCCTCTCTCCCTGCAGGGCTGACAGCTCCCCACGTTCTAAGACACTGCTAGGACCAAACCCAATCCTCCCTCCCTCCATCACTCCATCTCTGCCTCCATCTGGCCCTGATTACTGAGAGAGTGGAGGGGCGGTGGGGTGGGAGAGATGTTGGAGGGAGGCATCACACCATTACACCCTAGGAGAGGGAAAGGGAGAAAGGAAGGAGGAGAGGTGGATGCACAGTATGTTAGAGAAGAAGTAGGATGAAGAGCAACAACACCACAGGACGTAAAGAGAGAATAAGAATAGGACGATGAGAGGAAGAAAAATGAGCTCTTGTTGGTCTTGATGAAGAAAAGTAATAAGGAAAATGCAGCAGAGAATTTCAAATTATGTTTACTTGTGCTCTGATTTAAAAAGAGTAGATATTTAGAAGACAATATTTTATAGCAACCAGCTCATAACATGAAACAAAAATGCTGACGTTGTCTTCATAAATCTTCATGTGAGAAATAAAATAGGATTTTTCAGAACACTAACCAACAGGTGACCAAGACACGGGTGAAATAAATGTCCGCACATTTACAATAAATTTTATTAATGTAAGAGACGCAACATAGGATGATGTGAACGCTGCTGGGTGTTTTTCCTGCTTTTAATGCACAAATGATTTGCATTCAAAGCTGTAGAATGTCAAATTATTGTTTAATGGGACTTAAACAGGATTGGCGAAACAGTATTGTTTTATTAAAAAATGCATTTTGATCAAACCTTTTCAGGTGTATAATATGATAATGTGAGTGTAAATGAACTGATGCTAAAATCGTAATGTTTGGTCGGATATTTCCAGGTTTTTGCGCTGACGCAGTAGCTGAGTTCTGCAAATGCAACTGAGAAGTGATAATGGCATCATTTGGGTTGAAAGTGGTTAAATGAGGTTTTGAAAGACTGTGCGTGTGTGTGTGTGTGTGTGTGTGTGTGTCCTGGCAGGCTGACTCACTGCAGCAGGTGCCAGAGGAGTGTGTAATAAACACGACTGCTCTGAACAAGCTGGCCTCTCAAATCAAATAACGTGTTTTGGCGATGTCCAGCTCAGCTGTTTACACGTTCAACACTCAGCAGCAAGTGAAAGCCCTCAAGAAAACAAAACAAATTAATATCTCTGTTTCTAACAGTGAGGCAGTGCCACACAAGATAATAAAAACCTGTTATTTCTTTAGAGAGTTCCTAAACAGGAACATTCTCCCTGATAAAAATGCAAAAAATTATTTTAATGTCTACCTTCTTCACTTGTCGGCCTGTTGTATCATTTTGAATTTTTAAGTTAATAAAGTTATAAAATTCAGAGCCACAACTGCATAAAAAATAGACCTTTCATGTATGGAAAAATGATTTATCTAATCAACATTTTGTCGTAATCTGAATTATATGTTGATGATTGTCTGATTGGCTATTTAAACCCTTTAAAAGTCACAGCCTATAAGCCAGAAAGATTTAAAATATGTTATTTACCTTCGTTTATCTTAATTTAAAGAACATCAGGATGATGCAAATCAATCACTTACTTTTTTTAATATCGAGAAATAAATATAAATGTTGAAAAGATGAAATGAGCCCATGACCTAGTTATTTTTTTTTTTCCTGCAGAGGAAGTCGCCAAACATTAAAGGAAATGCAGGAGACACTGATGACTAAGCTTCAAGCTTCAAGTTAGATTATGAATCCCTCCTCCTCCCATCCCCCCGCCGTCCTCACGCACTCTCTCGCCACCTCCACCAAAATAATCAGGATAATTTCTATTCATTATTACACCTTCATTTATCTGCGAGACGAGACGTGGGGAGGACGGGGTATAACTCTGAGGAATAACAATACCATTAAAAAGCCTGTGCGGCAAATATCAATCATTGTTGCCGTTAATGTCCCTTCAGCCTATTCAGATGGCCTCTCTCTTTTCCTAATGTCCACCCATCTGTGTGTGTGTGTGTGTTTGTGTGTGTGGCTGTTACATTCAAAGCCCTTTAATCAACAATCGCTGCATCTGGGCCAGATAATGAATGGCATTGTTTATAACCTCACTTCTGTATCGGGTGATAAATGCACACCCGCCTAATGTTATCATTTGAATAAGAAATGAGATTGTGCTTTATTTTAATATCAGGGAGAGATTGTCTTAATATAAATTTCTTGGTGGAGTTGTGATGATGATGGTGATGATGATGATGATGATGATGATGTTCCATTTTGTCAGCCAGCCAAAGGATTAAGCCACGACAATAAAAACTGCGAGGACACAAAATGAAGTTACACAGCAATTGTGTTTGATTCATGACCTGTGACGATAAGATATAAACAGGAGTGGTGAAAGCGAAGGGAGTTGCGTTCAAGTGGAAAGCAGATTTATTGAGTCACAAATTCACAAAAAAAAAGATAAATAAATAAAAACAAAATGCTTGGTGAGCATTACTCAGACTGTGAAACAGGTCTCTCCAAATCCGCTGAAAAGAATTCCTTCATCACACGAGAGCTGATGTATGTGCAAAAAAGCTCTTGTCGTGTTTATTTTCCATTCTGACACATTTAGCAAAACTGCCATGCCGTGTAACACAGCATCCTCTGTGTGCTTTATAGTCGTGAAGTGGTGGAGGGAAAGCAAGTCCAGCTCAGACATCATCAAAGTTACGCAGGAGGTGTTATGAAAATAATATCATGTAGGCTTTAGATGACAGTTAGTGTGCACTTTTTGCTAAATGTAAGACAAAAGTTAAGTAAAATGACCACAAGTCTGTTTTTTACAACAGTAACCTGCACAAGATTATCATCCACCTGACTACATTATAACTTGAAACAGGCCTAACGTATTTTTGTAATTCTTTAGTTTTACGTTTTTATTGCAGTAGATTTAAAGTTCATCACGCTCACAGAGAAATCCATTGCGCTTTCCAGTATTTTGCACAAATATCTTTTTTCCCATTGCATTTTATACACCCAGTGATACTTAAGATAATCAAAAGACATTAAAAAAAGTTAAGAAACTGACTGTCAAATCAGGCATCGATGTATGTGCCCATACATATCTACATTCATGTGTGACAAAGTCAGGGAAATCAAGCTTATAAACACAGAATAAACAAAACGTAAAGTTAACTTAGCCATACAAAAGGGACAAATGCATACATGAAAAACTTGTCTGTATGTCTCCTCCTTTAAATGTACACAACAAATATATTTATATGGTTATTTAGTTTCTTTGCCTGTCGTTTTGTGAATCAAACTAACTGGCCCCTTAACTTCGCCCAGCGTCTTCTGTACACTGATTTTTACTCAACAAGTTTTTCTCTCCTTTTCGGATATTTCCTGCACTGTTGTTTTCCATCTTTGACTTGACTTACTTCGAGGTTTTAGCCCAGTTCTATTTATTTGCCTCAGTGCTGCAATTCTGAGTATTCCGTAAAGATTATGTAAAGTTTGCTTTGTGCTTTAGCTCTATAGCTGACTTTCCAAAAATGATATGTACAGAATACTTCTGTAAGAAAATGGCAGACATGAAATTTGAAAAATTTTTCATCATGTGTGAGAGATAGTGAATTCAATTTCACTTTCATGACTAGAATTAAAAAAGTGTTGACAAGATGAATTTGACACTGCAGCACCTCACAGAATCCACACACATTTAAACCATTTCATTAGATTTTAAAAACTGATCAAAACAAATACATAAAAATTAATAAATAAAGAAAAAATAATTTTAAGGAAAATTTTGCATTTTTGACGTCTTTGCATGGTATGCGTGGTAGTAAAAATCTTCCAAATCTGCACAACAGATCATGATGAAAAAAAAAAAATTTAGTACAGAGAATTTCCTGGCACTATTTCCTCAGTGACATTATCCCACTGGAATAACTGTGGCGTGATGTTACAACCCTGCGTGTTGCCACAGTGGAATAGAGATCGAAAACAGCTATTCATCCGCCACCCGGGAACTTCAGCAGTTCAAATCTTTGACAGTTTCTGAGCAGCCGCTAGTCCTTAAACTGTGAAAGATTCCAGCAACAGATAGGGAAAACCCCCCCAACCCCCCCAACCCCTCCAACCCCCCAACCAACCTTCCATATCAGGCAGAATCATTGATAAAGACAGCCATTCAGGGATGACACTGATAGCTGCTCCAAAACCATTCGAAAAGTGATTTGCCTGCCATTTTAGCTGCTGCTGCCCTCTTTATGATGCACACGTGACCAGGAAGACAACGAGGCTGCTTATACAGAAGGAATTAGGTGAGACCTTAAATGGCCACAAATAGGTACTAAAAATTTCCTCGATTTACGTACATGGAATATTAAAGGTAATTCGCCTTTACATTACTCAACTTTGAATTTGTTCGAGCTGGTCAATTTAAAGTAATTGCATTGTCAAAAATCCACTCTATTAGAATGGCATGTCAATTTTAGATGCGAGCGAAGACCTCAAGAATCTTTCTGTTTGCAGGAATCTGTCACTCAAGAGGAGCAGCTGCGTGTTGTTAGTCAATAAGGGCCCAGCAGTGAGTCAACTCTGCAGGTACATTCAATGAACACACAGCAGTTTATATCAAATTCATTTGTGAATTTTTAATCTGCAAATAATTATATATTATCAGACCTTCACAAGCTGCTAGGAAACATCTTCCTATAATGTCTAATACCAGCATTAACCCAAAAGGATAAACTGCTGAGATTGCTAAATAAAGCAGGAGAGGTCAGTGAATTTCAGACCTGTAAAAGGCAACCTGTGGAAATCTCAGTGATTTCTTGTTGGAATTCAAACAGCAACAGTCTGTAGAGAAACTAAGTCTTCCCAGACATTTTGGAAGCTGAGAAATGCCTTTTCTAGCCTCGTGGCTTTAATCTCCTGCATTCGAAGGCCCACATAGACATGAGATGGAGACACCGTCTCTACTCCTCCTGCTCCTGCATCCCTTCACCCCTCCTCTCTCGCCTCCATCCCCATCTTCGGTCCAAATGAATGACGCCAGCTGGGGTCGCCTGGCTGATGCTGGGCCCTGCTAGGTGGCATTGACAGCTGAATTATCCCACAGGCCGCGGCGGCTGATTATCAGCGGAGAAGTCATCAGGGCGTCCCAGCCTCCCCCCAACCCTCCGATCCCCAATCTCTCTACCCCCTCTGTCCTTTTCCCCGTCCCCCTGTCACCCCTTGTCAAGACAGGGACGCCTTCTCGGGCCCACTGCACGGGTCCTCTTGACAGGTAATCTCAACAGTAACAATTACCACCATTACTGGTGTCATAAACAAGTGGCCGACCCCAAGCCAGGGCAATAACAAAGGCTTTATAATTCACCATGCAAGGCCATATAAATACATGCCAACAGGTAACAAGTAATCTAGCAGAGAGGATGAGGGCCGGCGCTCCCAAACACTGAGCCAGTGTGTGTTTTAAGCGTTTGCTGCAGGAAGCTGTGTGGGTGAAAAGTGAGCATTTACACGCAGATTGAAGCTGAAGCGGCAGATGCACATTAAAATAAAATCACATTAAAAAAAGGATTTTATTTTTTAAAATCTGATTGGGTAAAAGTCAGCATTGCTTGACGTTTAAATGCAGCCTGTGCAGTAAAACAGTTTTGTCAGGCTATTGATGAAGCCATTTTATCTGAGAAGGTTATTGATTTTTAGCATGCTATTGATTTGGCAATAGAGGCAATACTTCACTGTAAATCTCTGATTATCAGAGGGAAAGAGGTGACGCTCAAATGCATCAAATAAATATGTTCTTGTGTTGAGTATTGACAGAGGAGCAAAAATCCTAATGGGAAATGAAACAGAGGAATTATTTATTACTAATAAAACATATAAGATCTAAGAAAGACGTGATGCGAAATTAAGTGAAATGTTTATATTAAAATGTCAGTGCGTCATATATATAAAGCAATAATAAATAATAATGCTCAAAAAAACGTTTTTTTTTTTTGTTGTTTTTTTTTTTTTAAATTGTATTGTTTATCTGAAAGTAGGCTGATTCTTGTAATAATTCTACGCATTTATTTACCATATTAATTTACGCCAAATAATTCTGCCGTGTCTCACCGTTTGTAGTTTGGGCCAGATTGCTTCCTCTCCTCAGCAAAGCAAACAAGGCGCTGTGGCCTGGAGCGCTAAAATAATTTGAGACTCCCTAATGAGAAGAGCTGAGCAGCAATTAACACGTGTCAAAGTCGACATCATCAGGTGCCACTCTCATTTTCTTCCCTAGACTCAATGGATGTGGGTTTTTTTTTTCTCCTTCCATCTCCTCCCGTTTCCTCTTGTTTATTTCCACCCGAAGGCGACGGTGAAAAAAAAAAAAAAAAAAAAGATTTCTTCCACGTCTGATGCGGCTGATGCGCGTGTAACGATCACTAGTTAACGCCATCGGAATTGTCACGCCGACGTCTCGCCTCATCCTTTATTCGTTTTCTTGCTTTCCCCTCGTTTTTGCAGCGGCAGTCAGATGAGACAGGCCAGTTAACGGTGCATAATTCCTGCAGGAGCGATGATCCGAGCAGAGAAGGAGGCGAGGAGCGGAGAGGAGAGCAGGAGCCGCGGCGAGCCGTCCTTAACGATTTTAATTCTGCAGGATTGTTTTTGTTTGTTTGTTTTTTCTTTTTTTAAAAATCCCGACAGATTAAATCATTGTTTCAGACTAGCAACAAGCAAATTTAATAATTTTACATAAATAAATAAATCGATATTTTTAAAAATTGCGCTACAGGAATTATGATTCTTTTTCAATATCTTCTGTTTAAGATTACATTATTGTGCAAACATCTTTACTGAAAGCATTAATAACCTTCAATAAAGTCAAACAAATAAAAGATAACCATAATCTAAATACAGATGTGAAATAATTGTATTTTTTTGGAAGAGTAACCTATAGTAAAATGTATCTCAATTAAGGTGAGTTTTAAAATAGTATATTTACGAGAAAATATTTTGTATTTGTATTTTATTTATTAAATTGGGAAATTACACAGGGGTACATTGATGAAAAACATTTCATATAATTAAAAAAATGAATTGCCTACACAAGATAATGCTGCAAGCAAACTTAAGTGTTATTATTAATAATAAAATGAAATATTTATAATTTAATGCGTAAGTAACTTCCAACCACATCATCATTGTGTGTTTTATAATAATAATTAAGAGATGCATTTAATTGCAGAATTAAAACAGGTCATTTCACTCATATTTTTGCCTATTACGTTGCACTGTGATGACTCAATAGCTATTAAAATTTTCATCAACTGTCAAGTTTCTCTCACATTTCTATATTTAACTAAACTGACTTCCAGAAGCACAACTAGAGGTCACGATGTGAGTTCTCTGTTAAGCTTAATTTTTATTTTCAAAGAATAGGTCAATAATTTATGACAATTAAACATCTGGAAAGTCTGGATGCAAAACCCAGATGTGTTTAATCTCCAGATAATTTACCCCACAAATGTCAGTGTGCTTACAAAGAGGAGTAACAGTAGAAAAAAAAAATCTACCTAGCAACAGCAGTCCAGATATAAAACACATCAACAACATTATGTAGCAACAGTGCGAACTCGTCTCTCAGCTCATGTTTTCATCTCTGCTCTCCTACAGATGCAGGAAAAAGAAAAAAGAAAGAAGAAGAAAAGGAGGAGGAGGTGTTTTGTTGTCATTCTTCTGACCTGAGCCGCTCTTCTTCCTCAGAGCTCAGCAGGAGCTTGGCCGGCGCTCGCCTCGCCTACCCAGGGTCCTTTTGGAGTGTGCATATCATTTGCATACATTTCTTGCTGGCTGACGAGGCCTCACTCTCATTAAAGCCTCGTCCCTACAATTCCCTCCTAGAATCCCGCTGGTCCTCGCTGCCATGAATCCATACCTGCAGCGGTGGCCGCTGACGCTGGCATGCTGTTGTCCAAAGGCAACCAGAGGAGGGTGAGAGGACAGGGGGGGGAGGAAAGACAGCGAGAAAGAGAGGAGATCTAAAGAGCAACAGTTTCTGTGCAGTGAAAACAAAAGAGAAAGCAAAGGAGAGGAAGAAAAAACTGCAGTCGAGAGAGAGAGAGGATAAATGAGTCCTCTGTGTGCGGTGGAGCTCTCTCTCCCTCTCTCTCTCTGCCCCACTCTGTCTATGTCTCCCTCGCTCTCTTTCTGACTCCTGAACCAGGCTCCATTTTGTGTTAAGCAGCTCTGTCTCATGACAGATCTCTGCCAGGGTCAGGGGTCAAAGTTGAGGATGGGGTCAGCTGTAACACAACATGCAAGGGAACTCTGCAAACTCCGACTCTCCCCCTCAAAAAAATCTCTCTTCTATCACTGTCTCTCTCAGCTAAAAAGTGTTTTACAAGTTCCGGAGTGATGACCTATTGCATCTTTTAAGCGTAACGATAAGCATATTGTCAACAAATCTTAAGAAAAGACCAGAACCAATGACGCATAATTGGACATGTGGGCTAAAAGAGGAGAAAAACAAAAAGGGGGGGCGCAGCATTTGGGAGTGTTGCTTCATGTTTGATTCAGGAAGTTCACTTTGATTGATAGAGCCATAACTTAGAAGGCTTATAAGATTATGAGATCAGATTTTATAAGAGTGCAAGTCATCACAG
>JAPZDX010000003.1:22105099-22117820 GCA_029783625.1 Naso annulatus | reverse complement strand
CCAGACATTATTTGACAAATTTAAATTTTTACCTGAAAATTGCACACAAAGAAAAGTGGGCGGATTTAAAAAAAAAGTCATTTGGATTCACCCTCTGAGCACCATGGATATAATCTCATCAAAGGATTATGGTTAGGAAACGTAATAAAATACTGCAGTCTGGATCGACTGGTTAGAATGACAGAATGACTGTGCTCTCTTTGTTTTCTGCGCTGCACAGTTATTATGTTGATATATGGTATGATATAAACAGGGCCATACTGTGAATATGCTGCAGAGATCAAAGGGTAAGCAAATGACTTTCCTTTGATACCTGCAACAATCAGCCTGTTCCAACACAGCCTATAATAAAAACTACAGTTTATATGGGAGTGAAAACACACTGTAGGCAAGTGAAACAATGATTTTACAAAACAAATTAACACAACTAAAGCTAAACTCATGCAGCCCCGTCATTAAAAACGTCAACTTTGAATTCCAACTTTAAAACAAGCCAAAATAAGTCTGACCAGCATCAAGATGCTGAACTTGCTGACATGCATTTACTGTGTATTTTTTAAACTGTATTTGATGTATATGGGCTTACCTGCTAAATTAATGTGAAAAATTTGTGCCTTGTTCAGCACATTGCTGCAGGAGGGTTTGGTCATTAGGGAGATAGACTTAGATTTGGTGTATTTTTGATTTAATCATTATACAGAGAGCAAAGACTAAGGCAGACAAAGGTCAAATTTGCAGATGTTGTCAGCTGCAGCTCAGATCCTTGGTCCTAGATCCTATTGCAGGGGTTGGATAGGATTTAAATTGATTATCCGTGCTGCGATTTAATTGTATCTCACCTGAATTAACCTTTGCAGTTTACTTGTACATCACCCTGCTGGCATTTGTCTCTCCCTAATAGGTACAAAGAAAAAATAAAGGTCTGCTCACTGTAGTTCCCTTCAATTAATTTGATTAATTTTTAAAAAAAGAGGTGAATAATTTCTTAAAAACTTTTGGACTCTCAAGTTTTTAGCAAACATTACTCAAACAGGACAAAGTACCAGATTTGTTGGGGACTATTTTAAGTTGTGGATTGATACACATTTCGTGTGCGCAGTATTTACAGCCGCAGGACTGTGTTTATAGAGCTGACTCCAAATGAGCTACAGAGCTACATGTTCCTGGTAATGAAGGAACATGCCACCCATTGCACAAGTGTGGCGCACTGATGTGTTTTTGAAAAAGTTTTTGCACAACTGTGGCGCCCTACAGCACAGAAGTAGGAAACATAGAAGGTTCTGGCCACACAGACAGAAACTTTTTAATAGATAACTCACTGCTGTTGGACTCTTTATAATGTTAGTAAAGAAAAAAAGTTTAGTATATGCCCATGAAGCAGAAGGGCAATCCTTGATAAGTCAAAAGTACGACAGACCAAAGGAATTTATAGCCAAACCTCATGTATGTAGTGTGAGCACATGCGCGGGCTCACACACACACTCACGCGCAAAATGAATCAACACACAGTACAAACATGCGGACAAACCACATCACTCAAACCTCCACGCCGCTGAACACAAGTGGAGGGAGGAATAGAGAGAGAGGGAGAGAGGGAAAAAATGATGAAGTCGGACTCGAACATCAAACAATAAACAGTCCATTAAGTCTGTGGGTGGAAGAGTTTGGGGGTGGGGGTGGGGTGGGGGAGGCAGATATTGGGAAGGAGGGGGTAGAGGAATGATGAGAGTTTATTTAAAGCATGGTGACCCCGTGGCCGAAGGCTGCCTCGGTGCAGGGATGAATAAAACTTTAATGGCTCATAAAACACAGCGACCCCCTTCTCCGAGCCCGGCTTCACCGCGTTTATTCCTGCTGGGGGCCCGCCAATCAGATCACTCCAAACTCCAAACACAGAGAGAGGGAAAGAGAGAGACAGAGGAGAGTTAAAAGAACAGTTCAACATTTTGGAAAAAAAAAAAAATGTTTATTTGCTTTCTTTCTAAGAGTGACATCAGAATCAATCTCTTGTCTGTGTGTTAAGTACGAAGCTGAAGTCAGAGCTGATTAATACATCTCAGTTGTTTTTTGAGTCTTTGTATTAAAGCCGCTCTGTGGAACTCTCATTTTGTGTTGATTGTAGCGGCGCCTGTGGACAAAAGCTGTGCTGCTTACTGTCATAAAGATCTTGTCTAGTGCGAGCATTTTTTTTGGAAGAGCGTGAAAGAAACATGTCACTTATTCGCGCAGTATCAATTTGGCCATAACAAACAATATGCTGAACTAAAGAAAAATATCCTCCTGCTTCCAACCATAGATAGCAAAAGGGGGAACAGCGGATTGATCGAGCTTGGGAACAACAAATCGTCTCTTCCGGTCTGTGTGCTGTAAAGCATTTCATAGCCTTTCCACTGACTGAGCGGACAGCGCAAAGGTATTATGAAAGACAGGATAGTAATCTCTGATCTTTTGGATGGTCGCATTTGCTGATATTGGTAAGATATGAAGCATTGAGATTAAATTTAGACTGTTTAAAAGCAGTTAAAAGCCCCTGGAATGGACTTCAACAGAAAAGTAAAGTTCTTCTGTGCAGCATCTCAGGCTGCAGCACTGCTAAAATCATCAATGAGCACATTATTTGGCTTTGGGGTTTTCTACAGGCTAGTAGGCGTTTTAAAAAACGTTTCAATGCTCACACTACAAGCTACTGTACTTTGATTTCTTTTTGTTTCGTAGCTAAACAATTAACATTTTGAGCTGTGGAGGTGCTGGTGGGTGTGCTTTCAAACTCTGGCTTACTGTTTTTCCTCTGCTTCCAGTCTGAGCCGGGCTAACCACGTCCTGACTCCAGCTAGGTTATTAAACACAGACCGTAGATTGATACCCATCGTCCGATATCACTTTCCGAAAGAAAGCTAATAAGCATATTTCCAAAAACCTTTACTCCTATTAATTGTGGAAGATGTAATAAAGTTTGTCAGGATCACATGAAGTGGTGTGGTGCAGGGTATACGCAAGTATATGAAGTATAACCACTTATTATTCATTCTTCTCCGATCCTATCTGTTACAAATAAGCTACTAAATAAGCTACAAGAGACTGTTTACAAAAGAAACTACTGGCCCATGGACTATTAGTGTTTTTTTTTTGTTGTTTGTTTTTATAAATGTGTGGATGGGTTAAGGATTAACGAACAGTTCACTCAAAATGCCTAATTATGTAATTGTCTACAGTCTGACTGTGGGCAAGTATTGATTGCAGAATCTGCACTTCTTCTGTGGCTAATGTTAATTTCATTAAGATCCTCCATTACTCCCAGAAGTCAGGCAGCAGAAGTCAAGTGACAACGTGCAAATAGGTCTACTACTGTCCCAATTTTGGAGGGGCTAAATATGCAAGAGTAGTCCTACATGCCACAGTTTACATGTCCGTCATTGTTTAAAAAGTGTGATTATCCTTTGCAGGATGGCTCGCTTAATAAACTAGGGCCATAAATTAAGAGTATACTCACGGCTCCAGGCACCACTGCACCAGTGATCACGAGTGAGGTAGAGAGAGAAAGGGAGCAGGAACAAACTTCGAGGGAAAAGGAGAAAAGAGAAAAGAAACCACAGATAAAAGAGAGAGAGACGGAACTGAAGTTGTAACACTAGAGGTAGGAAATAGAAACAGAAAAAAGGCAAGAGCAGATTAAGAAACAATAAAAAAGCGAGTGAAGACGTTCTGTTTATTTTACTATAGTTTCACACAGATGTTTCACTCACACACCCACACACACGCTGTCCTCTTACTTTTTTTAGCACAACACTGCAAAGGTACAAACTATCGCCAGCGGTTTAATCAAACCCGTGTGAACTGAACTTTTTGCCAAACACCATTTGCCTCTCTGGAAACGGGCCTATGACAATCTGAAGCCGGGGTGTCAATCCACACCGTCGTCACCCCAGGGTGCTGGGATGTGTAAACAAGCAGCTGTCACCTTGTTTAACGCACAGCCATTTACCTACCCACCACTTTACTCAGTCTGCAATTGATAATTAGCTTTTTTTTAGTAGCCACTTTTCCCTGGATTGACTCATCTAATGCTACTTTAGTTAGTGATTGCATACATTTCCCAGAATACTTTGTGTCAAATCCCAGGAAAGAAGCTCTTCACTTCCATGTCGCAACAATAGATTTGTCTCTAAAATGCTGCAGACTGCAGCTTGAACAAGATCATTTCCTAATAAAGTCATTTGGAAACAATTTGTTCACATTTTTTTTCTGCATTTGTTCTTTTTCTTGGAATCTTTGTGAGGGAAGTGAGGAAAAGACAAATGATATTTAACATCCAAAAGCAGTAAACTGATGCAAAAAATGGGATAACGATTTGTGACAAAAAAAGGAGAAAAATATTTGTTTTTATGTTTTTAAGCTCAAGCCAAATTCATTTTTTGTCCACATCTTTGTTGTCAAATAAACGTGCATTCCTCTTTGTGACTGGGTGACACATTTAATGTGTTTGAACGCTATAAATGTGTGTGTGTGCTACAGTCTGTGAGCTTTCTCTCTCTCCCCTCCTCGCTCAGCCCAGCTGGTGTCATTCTCAGGTCATGAGACTGTAAATATACAAAGTTCAACCTCAGAGCCGTAAATCAGTGAACAGCCCAAACTCTTACATGGACAGATAACATGAGACAGACGTGATGCGCCCGCTGGAATAAATAATAATAACACATATTCATAGTTTATGGTAAGATAGTAACACAGTAACACTGTAACACAGTGTATAGAAATACAACAGACAGAGTTACCACTGCTTTTAAAAACCTGCTGACCCACAAGTTGCTTGGAAACGGTGGACAAACATGCACTCCAAAAGAAGTTGAGAAAGATGACAGTCAGCGGGTTTTTGCCAGCTATAGAGCTTGTATTGGAAGATCTCTGTCCTGCATTTTTGTACGCCCCCTCTACAGACACAAAGAGAATGGAAGATGGATTGAGAGATTTAACTCGGATCAAACTGTAAAACGAGGCAGCTCTGATCAAATGTGAACCAAACATCTGTTACTGCAGTGCCCATTTCTTGCCTCAAATGTTTTCCACACATTAACATACTGCTGGCTGTTATATGACTGTATTATTGCAGTTATTATAATTATTTACGGAGAAATATAAACGTATAAAATATTCCCACAATATAAGAATACTGCACCTGATGTGTCTGGAAAGTCCAGAAGTAAAAGTTACCTGTCAAAGCTTGTCTTTAATGCCAGGTGTCAAGCAATATAAAGAAAACTGTTACGCTTTAAAACAGTTTTAAAAAGACACATCTCTCGTTCCCACACTTTTCAGAGGTGTTTTATGACCCAAAAGGTTTTCCTGCTTCGCTTCGAGGCAACCTGCCTCGTTTTAAATACATTTTTATCCCTCTTGTAAAAGACTGAGTCATCACCTTTTTTCTGTGCATCTCTCAAGGGCAAAATGAAAAAAAAAAACTACAACATGAGGTTAAGTATAAAAAAATAAAAAGATTCAGAAAATGCTTTGTAGTTTTCAGAATAATTAGTGGCAAGTTGAAGATTAAGCAAAACCATTATCTGTAGTCCTTTTTGGAGGTCTGTCCATGTAGGAAAAAATAAACAAAAATATTGTATTCCTAAAAAAAAAATGTTAAAAAGAAAAACTAGGCTATCAAAGTTTTAATGACCTCATGTACAAACTAATATGGGTAAAACTACGTGGCGCTTTAAATGCAGATTTTTAATTTCTACTCAGAATAATTGAATTCTGGATTTAATGTCTAAATAAAATACATTTTGTGTTAGAAGCAGGTGTTATGTTGAGACAGGGACATTTAAAGGGCATGGTAAAATATATATGTGTACTATTACCTTAGAATTCGTGCTGCACATTTAAAGCCAACCATGTCGTATGTGCTCTCAGAGTAAATACAGGAAAAAAGTGATCTAAAATTCTTTTTACAGTTAAGCTCTATTTGGATAGTTTACAGTAGAGTATTACGAGCTCCATTCAAGGCCACATCAGTTAACTGATTGTTGAATATTTTTATACATTGTTGAATATTAGTTGAACATTTTCAGAATGTTCAGCAAGGATTAATTAAATTCTTAACTAGTTATTGTTGCAGTTACGGTTAGGTGAAACAGTTAAATTGCTGAATGTCAACTGATATGATGTCAAAATGTTACAAAGAACTACAAAACTATCTGTAGATGGCATATCCAAATAAAGTGTATTTATTTATTTTTACTCTTGTAAAAATGATTCACAGTTTCTACAGGTAGTAGGATGTAGTCTGGTGTCTTGGAAGCAGTGGGAGAGCCGAACTTTGTGAGGCATCACTGTATCAGCCAGCTCCATGCTGTGAACATGTGCCACTGCAGCAAAACTGCATGTGCACTCCAAAAAATGTCACCAATGAATAAAAGTTGAATAAATCTCTATGACTAACACATTTCCAATAAGATCTGCTGTTACTGTTACATTAACGTCAACTCCTGTCCAGACAATCAGTTTAATACTCCTGTCATCCAGTCGTTAATGATAATGACAAAGTTCCACTTGACCTCACCGGTTTGTCACTAACACAGAGGTTCCAATTACTGTATTACTCAAAAAAATTCATCCACTATGTCATTTATAATGGCGACTCTGGATCAAAGGTGTAAAAGAGGAAAACAGTACGGATGTATTTTAGATTCAACACCCTGGCAACAGTTAGACAAAATATCTACATCTAAACGTTACATCATCAGGGACAGTTAACTTGAACTGCACTACATTTACATCATTCCATGTGTGATCTCCGAGGCGGTAAATGTTTTTGCAGCCATTAATGCGTCATCAAAGTGTCCGAAATCCAAGAAGGTTTGATCCTCTGGATCTCTGGAGGGTCCGAGGACACACAGTCTACAATTATCTCTCTGTTATGTCAAGTGCGCTTGAGCCAAAAATTGCTCGCCTTGGATTGTTCAGAGCTATCAGGTTCCCATGTGAAAACACAAGGACTATGACATCACTGCCTCACTTAGCTAGCTAGCTACCTCACACACTGACACACAAACGCACACACACTAATCCCTGGTCTTAAGCATGCGAGGCCGACACAGACCGTTTGTTCGCCTTTCTCTCCACTGACATCCATTATTGATCGAACCAAGGGGGGTTTGGGAAATGAAGTACCTCTGAAATGTGTCACCATAATGGTGCCAAAACATCAAAATGTATCATGGGAAAATACTTGAGTTTTGTTATGAGAGAAAGTTGCAGTGCTCTTTAACGAAACCGAGGTTTTAATCAAAGCACTTTTTATTTGAGACTGAGTTTCCTAAACATGTAGTGTAGTAATCTTATAGCACAGTATAGTACAGTATGCAGTCTACTTAGAATATACACCAGAGGAAGAAGATACTCGAGATGATTTGTCACACAATAAAAACTCAATCTGTGTCCGTTAGCATAGGTTAACATCACCAAATTCATAAGTTTTAACTGACCAGCATACAATGTTTGTGCTGAGGTTGTCAGCAAATAATTGTGTCTCAATTTTAATATCTTTGAATTTGAATTATTTAGGCTCTCACATCTGATTGGTGGGTTGTATCCCTTGCAATGCGGTGGCACAAATGCCCGTGGACTAGAGTTTGTACTAGAAAAATAACACAAATTAAAACCACAGTCACTACTTACTTCTCTAAAGATTTTCAAGGAAGATATTTATTTTCAATTAAAGCCCCTAATAGGAACTTATAAAGCAGTCTAAGGTTAATACTGATCCCTCACATCTTACCTACATCGGCAAATGAGACCACAGGTGAGGAGATTGGAGATTACTATTCTTCTGAAATGCCTTTGCCTGGTCTGCCCAGTCAGTGGAAACGCTCTGAAATGCCTTACCGCCCACAGACGGAGAGACGATTTGTTGTTCATGAGAACGATCAATCCGCTGTTCTCTTTTTTACTATCTATGGTTGGAAGCCGGAGGATATTTTTCTTGAGATAATTTCAGTACTTTGTGTTGAGGGCTGAACCAGTGTTGTGATAAAATGTGACGTATTTCTTTCAGTCTCTTCCAAAAGAAATGTTTACGCAAAACAAGATCTTTACGACAGTAAGCAGTACCACTTTTTTCCACACGCTGTGCTACTAACAACACGAAATGAAAGTTCCTCAGAGATGCAGTAAGCAGTAATGTTTAAGAACCCTACATTAGGAGAAACTGAGAAGATATGTAGATATTCCTATGCTTTTATTTAAGATATATATTTTTGGGTTTTTTGTGCCTTTACTTCTCAGACATGACAGCTGAATAGTGGACAGGAAACAGGAGAGAGAGAGAGAGAGGGGGAATGACATGCAGCAAAGGGCCACAGGTGGAATTGAACCCGTGGCGCTGCGGCAAGAACAAAGCCTCTGTATATGGGGCGCCTGCTCTGCCAACTGAGCCACCGGGTGCCCAGAAATTTTTGCATTTTGAGAGGGATGTAAAAATCCATCCATCGCTTGTCTGTGATCCTTTGGAGTTGAGCTGCTTAAGCCGGTTCACTGAATGCGTAATATGTGTGTACAGTAAAGTTTCTCTTGTGGTGAGCTCAGTGTTCTTCCAGTGATAGAGAGTAAATTAAAATACATAAAATGTCTTTGCTTCAAGATTTTTGTGTTAATCCCACAACAGTTTTCCTGTTTGTTCGTCGGTCTCACCTATCGGTCTGCTGTTACAAGTGTTAGCTGAATTCATGAGTTTCCATTCGACTGATGCAATTAGCAAGGTTGCTACTTATGAAAACAGGGTGAAACAGGAAAGAGTTTGCAGAGGTGAGAATGAGACAGAGAGAGAGAATCATCAGAACAGGGAGAAACCGGTAGGTGTAAAAGAGGCTGCAGTGGACATTGTGGTTTTTGGTGCGTTATAAAAAATGAAATAATAATCAAGTCTTATTGTTTACTAAATTCTGACATACAAACAATGTGTGAAACGTACCAAATGGAGTCCATGAAATCTGTGGAATCTACTGCTTTCCTTCATTTAATAGAGAAAGAACACATGGGTCCTGCACACTTATAATCCCAATAAATTTAGCTTCTAATTTTCCCCACATCTCAACCACAGAGGTCCATTTCCAGGAGTGTCATATATTTAAAACAATATTGACATGACCTTGTGTTAAACTAAGGAGGAAGCTAAACCAATGTTGTATCAAACCATAATTCTCAATCTTACAGAGGCCATTATTCATTCCCTCTCCATCTTAACACTGACAGCTTCTCTACTGTTTAACTGCCACAATCAACCGCAGTGTAATAACACACACTTTGGTAGAACAGCACACACACACGCACACACACACACACACAGAGTAATAAATTACCAAGCAAATGCAAACATCACAATTGTACAGCATGAACTTAAACGCTGTCATTGGAAATTTGTCGTCACTGCTGCAGAAACAGATACTGCAGGGAACAGGCTGCTTGCTCATTAGTCTCATGGATGCATTAATGTGAAATGCCTAAAAACACTTAAAGAAAGCTGTAGTTGATAACTTTGTAGTAAACATTAATAACAATATTGTGTTCTATCTGATTTATAATGCCCATAGACAGCTATTAGCAAGTGATGTGGTCTGAGAGTACCTTTGTTTTCCCATGTCTCTGTATTCAGGAGTCTAAAAATCCTAACACTCCCATTATCTTTGCCCAGTCAGTGCTGCTCACTGACCACCACTTTTCCTCTTGGCTGCTGTGCTTCTTAGTGACAGGTGACGTCGGTATGATCTGACTGGCTGTTGAAACAAGTAACGTGATTATGCTCTGAAAATGGCCTCTGTCGACAGCAGACCAGTTTACATTGCTGCATCTTTCCCTGCAACCTTTTTGTTCCCATTGTGAATTTTTGGTGCAAACTGGACAAAAAAATAGAAAGCGTCAACGAACTAAACAAAATGCGAGCCGGAGCAAAGAGAGGGAGGGGAAGGAGCAGCAGAGTGGCTTCCCAAGGAGTCTCATGCTACAGCTTGATTTCCAAATGTTACCAACTACAGCTTTAACTCAACCCACATTCATGCCGAGCCTGGTCAAGTTTACTGTCGTCTGTTCTGCAGGACAACACATTCACATGTCTTTACGATCAATTTGAAAAAAAAAAAAAAGACACTGAGACGGATAAAGATGTTCGAGAAGAAATCTGAAAAGTCACTTTTTTGGTACAAATCCACTTCCACTGTGTAGAGATCTATTAACTCTAACTGTGAGTTGTTAGATGATTATGACCTAATGCAAGAAAACAACAGTTCACCCAAATCGCAATCATATTATTAGACAGCACGTCTATAATTGTAAGGGGGCATGAAACCTACAAGTCATCTTTCTAAACTGTTCTTGTTTGGCTGGATTATAAAATGTCTTGTCCAGTCCTGGCTTATTTTTATCAATAAATCTCTTCATTTTTTCCTTATAAGAAAAGGTTAGAAAAACAGACTGTTGTTAGTCTACTGTTTAACAGCAACGTTCTAGTTTTAAGGTGAAACTAAGATTATATTATATTATATTATATTATATTATATTATAATTTTAATGACAACTAGATGCATTTCATGAAAATAAATGCAATACCGGGATCAGCAGCTGTGACAGCCAAGTTATGTAAAAAAGAGGAAAATTTCTTAAACAATTTGATTTTCATCAGACTCTTCTCACATGGCAGCCTGGTCAGGATCCCTTGGCGTCACTATTTAAAGATGGGAGTTCCCCCTTAAGCATCTGTTAGCAATGCTCAGGGCTTTAATGTAGCAACAAAAACCCATCCACACGATGATGTGCAAACAGCAAAAAAACCTCCACTGGAGCTGAGGTAAGATAAAGCGTTGACTTTCAGCCAGGAGACTGGAGATCAAGTCCTAGTAAGAGAGGAAATTAACAATCTTTTCCCAGACCGAACCGCAAAGTTTTGTTGCCTTAACTTGAACAAACTTAGACTTTTTACAAGAGATTAACCACATCAGAGGGATTTGTGGCAGGAAAGCTTGCATGTCACAAACAAACGCTAAATGGTTACACAGTGATGAAAGACCAACTCATCTTTTAAATAAGCTAAGATGGAAACGTGAATATCTCCATGGTCTGCACTCACTGAGGACATTCAGGAGCAGGAACTGGGTTGGTCACAGCTCTCTCACCTCACGGTTCAGCGACCTAAACCTCTAAATCTGATCTTTGACTGCTAACACTAGCTAACACACACACACACACACACACACTTGTATTGGCTTTGATAAAAGGGCTGGGAAGTGAGTGAAGGGAGTAGTGGAGTGTGTCAGCTATAGGAGTAGGCTTACTGTGCTGGGAGATGCACTGGGCCATTACACATGACCTTTGACCCCAGCAGGCACCCTGAGGTGAAATGACGCGGGCCTGTTTTTGCTCAGCTGGAACAAGGAAGAGGAGGTAGGCACATGGTGACTCTGTGTGTGTGTGTGTGTGTGTATTGTCTGTAGTTGTGTATTTGCATATGTGTTTAAGTGTGTTCACGCAATGATGTATGAGCAGTGTTAATGCATCCCACCCTCCATAAAACAGACACACAACCAGCTTTGTCCCGGCACACTGAGGGCTGCAGGTCTGTCCCGTGGCTATGCAAATGTGACGGGGGGTGTAAAATATGAATTTTAATCACAGCCATCTCCCTCCAATTACCAGCCAGTGACCCTGACGAGGATCTGTCTGCAAACGGGATGGAGGAACGACAACTCACATATATAAAAAATATGTCGGCTTTCTTTCATGCATGACATAAACGCATACAATGTCACAAAATACATCAATTTATTTAGATTTGGTGGACGTGTCTGTTCATGGTGTTTTGACTTATACATACAGCAGCTACAGTGTTTTATAGTTAAACTGCTGCTGTGTACAACATTACCAGCAAACACTGGAAGTTTGTTTCCAGTCTCTTAGAATGACAGGGCTCTTTGATTCACCACTTTGTGCCAAAGTTTCATTCCAAAAGATGAGAGACATGTATTAGTTATAGCTTCAAAGTTTTAGCTGAGGATAGGTGTGTACTGAAGAAGCCAAACCAATTTTAGTGACTTGAAGAATTCTTTTTTAGCATTTTTCTGATGACTTAAAATCCAAATGAAACAAGTTTGTGCCTGCTCTCTGGAGGTTGTTTAGGTAAAAAGCACTTTTGTGCCCTGAGTTAGCCCTCAAAGGTTGGTCTTCCTGTCAGATTTTTTTATTTCTCAACACATCTTTCTGATCAAATGCTGTGAGTGAAAATTCTTTCGTTTGAATCAGAGTTGGGTATCACGATAAGATGGGACAATAGGCTGCACTAGAGAAGTTTGCAGAATCTGCACATCGGGATCAGAGCGTGCCTTGGCTGTCCTGTTTGTTATCAGACATGCCTGATATTTTTGGAAGCATTTGTGAAAACTGTGAAGTTAAGATTGGGGAGTGTGTTATGTCCACATGGTGAAACAATCGTAGTTTGCCCAAAGGAAGCTTGACTGATATGTACAGTAAGAAGTCCCTCTCTGATGCTTCATAAAAAGCCCCTTGGCCTTTGTTCAAAGTTGCACAATGTTTTTCCCAGAATTAGGAGAAATACAAGCAAAGCAAACACATCAGTCCTGGACAGAACACAAGACTGATAATATTCTACTGATAAAGAGGATGAGGGTAAGCTCTTACTGTCAGCTGTCTGCACACACACACACACACTCACACACACACTCCT
>JAPZDX010000003.1:22083681-22094173 GCA_029783625.1 Naso annulatus | reverse complement strand
ACTTGTTTCCATATTAAAAAAAAAAAAAAAAAAAAAAAAATCAGTCTGCTTCCAGTGAAGTTTGGGGAAATGTCTTTTAAGTTTCATGTGTCGTTTCATGCCTTTGCAGACAGAGCCAGCTCCAATAGGAAAAAGCTTTCTGACTGAGTCTTGATCTAAACGCCACACCTTTGAAGATGAAGTGGAGCGCCAACCATGAGCCAGGTGATATCGCTGACCGTCATTGGCAAACCTCACCAAAGCTTTTATGGTTAAATGGGAACAAATCCCTGCAGCCAGGTTCCACATCTGTGTGTTCACACACATTTGCGGTTATTGTTATAATACGCAGGGCCCAACCTATGCTATATGGGATTTTTGAGGTTCAATGCCAATACCGATATTAGAGAACAAGAAAATTTAGACATCCAGTTTATCAGCCAAAAACTGTATTTCAGTCAGACAACTCACTGTAATGGTTTGAAATGTTTATTGCAGCTGCAGAACATAGCTTGAGTTTTGCGTCTCCAACCTCATCACTCACAAATTTATTTTATATGCAGAATTTGAAGAGTGATGATATAAATCATAAACCCCCCAGTTGGAGCTTGCAGGTGGTTGCTGGGGTGGTCGAGGGATTGAACCTTACTGCGTAGCACTGGTAAGAGTCTTCAGTGATGACAGAGCAGAGGGAGATGCCGAAAATCTTGCAGCTTAAATAGACTGCCTAACTGGGAGAAGGCATGATTGGTGTATGACAAATATGACTCAACGCAGCTGGAGCTGTCTGACTGAACTAGCTCGCAGGCATCGCTTCATATATAAGCCACGTAATACAGTTTTGATATCAGCACATATCAGAGAATATATACGCAGAAACCGATATGTCTGCGATAGGCCAATGTCAGATAATAATATCTGCAATCTGATATACCAGTTGGGCCCTAAATAAAAGACGGACTTTTTTTGATTGAAAATCAACATATCTGAGCGGAGCTGTTATTTGAAATTGATGATGCCTTTTAAACTGACTGGTGTTTTATCCCCAGTTTTCTGTAGCAACATTTTATAGACAGACCATATTTAACAATGCCCTCTACTTTGAAATGCAGCTGAAAACGAGACAAAATACCACTGAGATCCACAGGGGCCTTATGGAAATTGGAGGAAGAATCAGGTCATGTGTGATATTATGCACAATATGTACAGAGGAACGAGGGACAAAAAAGCAGCATTAATGCAACTATCAAGAGACTTTTTTTTTCCCAGTCTTATTCATTAAACATATAAAGTTCCCACACTTGCAGTGAAACCCCCCCACAAGATGAAATTCTAATGTGATATTAAGAGAACTGGGACAACGGCAGCTTATTACCACGGAGTCGAGGCAGGCAGGCGGCCATGTCCTCTCTGTGTAAACACAGGCGGAGCAGAACACATTACAAGATGCAAACTTTGACGTCTCACAGCAAGCATGGAGAGTACAGCTCTCGAGAGTGCAGCAATTCTTTGGATCCGTATTCACACAGCTTGTAAGTTTGTTTGTACGAGCAGAGGCTGAAATTGCAGCTTTAGTCTTGAGTGCGTATGAGCTCTTAAGAAGCACTCATGCTACATTAAGCAGAGGCAGAGAGCTGAGGGCATTCAGCTGGTCACACAGTTCACCTTGCCTGACATTGTGTGTCTATAAGTATAAATTATACACAACACATTGTCATTTTAATGCAGGTATGAAGCTCTTTAACCAGCACATAATGTGGAAAGTAGTTTGCCTATACTTTAAATAAGTACTTGTAACAATTTCCTAACCTTTCGTCACCATTGGAGTGAAAGGTTTAGTATTTTTGGAAGCATATGCACAAACCGCACATCTCCTAAATCTACAACAACAGAAGACAGATGAAAACAAACACATGGTGTTTTCAAATTCAAAACAGTTTTACGGGTGTCAAGCCCTTTCAGGGTGAGTTTAACCCATTTTACCAAACATCTGCTGCTGTCACAGGTGCACATGAAAAGAGCAACAATGTTTATATGGAGGAATATAAAAGTTGAGCTGCACTGCTCAGTATTTTCATATCAGCAATGGTTAAAAAGATTGAATGTAAATTTTCACTCAGAGAGATTGCAGGTGAGCTCTGCTCTGCTGGGCTGTCATGTGCCGTGCAGCTTTGAGGGACAAATACTGTGAGTGGAACTTGCGGCTGCTGTCAGAGTTTCACTTTTGTCAAAGATAATGATGGTTGCCAGAAAAAAGAGAATGCAGCTGCCATTGCACAGAAATGTGGCAATTTAACTGCGGCAAAATCTGTGTGGTCACTATGACAGCCTGTGGCCAAAATGGGTAGAAATTAACAAATTTTCTTTGCCTTTAGTGCAATTTGTGAAAACAACATTTTAAATGAAAATGCTGACATTTTTAGGAAAAGTCACGGACCAGCAGTACTGTAGTTTTTAATTCTAAACAAAGTTATATGACATATAAGTGTGAAAATGGTCAAAATGACTGTCATGGTTGCTGTCATGGTTGCTGTAATACATTTGCTGACTGTTCAGCCCCAAATTAAAGCCGCCCACACATGCTCAGCCATGAAATGCCCTGTTTTATTTGTGTCTTTGTTTTCCCATGGGGTTAGAGCAGTGGCAGAAGCGCTACCCTTGGCACGGCACTAGTTTCTATCTAGCACTGTGCCCAGAGTTCAAATTATTTCAACTTTGACCGCGACTGCCCCTTACCTTTCAAACGCAGCCAATGAGATAACAACTGTATGTGAGGCAACACATGCAAGCAGCGCAGGCACTGGTAGAAAGCACAGAAACAGAAGAAAAACTTCTGACACTGCCCCAGTGCTCTGTGCCCCATGGAGGACTGAACTGCCAAAATCAGAAATAAATAAATAAATAAATAAAAGACTCAGCAAATAAATTAATATGGCAAAAATACCACTACATATTTAATTTCCCATCTAATTTTTTTCCTGTTCTGTTTATTATTTTACCCATTTTTAAATGTATTTGCTTTTTAAATTCTATATTATTTTCCACTTTGCATACAACTTGAGTTATTTATGAATTAACAAATTTATTTCTGATTTTGGCAGTTTCAGTCCTCCATAGTGCCCCACCTCAGATGAGTGAGAGGCAAATTTCTTATCATATAATGGGTGCTAAAGACCAAACTAACAGCGAACTTGTGTGCATGTTGGAGAATTTATCAGCTAAAAATGAAGAAATTTCCCTGAGGAGTTGATGAGACCAAACAGATCAAAAATAAGTAAAAGGAGACCAAATGTTTGACGTAGGCTGCATTCAGACAAAATCAGGTGATCCAGTGAAACGCTGCAGGGTTGTCTGGCTGTGGGAGTGTCACTGAATTAACATGACAGGACCCACTGTGTCTCGCCAAGTTGTGTACTCCATTCCTCCCCCAGTCCAAGGGTGGCGGTCCATCACTGGACGACGGCCCCTTTGCATGATTGGCTCCCACAGAGTGACATAGGGCTAAGTTTCTCCTAACCTCGAGCCAGTTTGAACTTTTTTTTGCTTGTTCAGACCGCTGCAGCCACAATGGATGAGCCTCAATCAAATGAATGAGAAAACCTGCATTTTTGCCCGGTCACTTAATTTGGTCTGAATGTAGCCTTAAATATGTCCGGTAGCCAGAAGCAGAATTAATTTTATAGGATGATACGTTGCTCGCCACACTGCCATATCTCTGTGTGACAAAATGTAAAACAATGAAAATATATATTTGTCACATTCTCACGCAAACGTTAGTCGTCAGTTACAGTCACACTATTTAGTAAGTTTTCCTGTTTTTGAAAATGAAGGACTTTTATGTTAAGTATGTTGAGATGAGCTTTTATTTCCTTGTTCGATGAGGAGCACTCGGTTTCAAAATCAGCCTGCAGACAAAACTTTATTTTGGCTCCCTCTTTAGGGTTGAATCATTAATTTTTACTTGCCTCTGAGGAATATTTGTACAAATAATTGCTTCATTTATGACTTGTTGTCATCAAGCTTGTATAAGATCTTTGTCCGCCGACTGCCCCGACACTCTTGCTCTTTCATGGTGGATCTCTTCCTAAACCCCACAGCTTACCCTCTGTTGATGGTTTCTGTTTCTTCACCACTGCTTTATCTCAGTTTTTTCTCATGTTGTGTTTACAAGCTCAGCTGGGTGACTTACAAAAAGCCCCCCTCTTCATCAGCAATTAGACCTTGTGACTGATATCTACTTACGCACTTGAATTTTTTTAAAGGTGCAGTAGTTTGTGTTGGCCTGATTCTTTGGACAAAACACTGACATCAAGATGCACATTTAAAGGTCCAAACATCACTAACTTATCACTCTCCTCGTTCTCTAACAACTCTTCCAACTAAGCGAGCAAACAGCTTACTGCTTTTATTTTTTTTAGTGTGGATGTTTTAACCAGCATGGTGCACCCGCGAACAGCTACAGCAACATGTTGCTTGTTGGCAAAATCGCTTGCCTTGGTTCTACTGAGCGATGTTTCGCGGACTTGGTCTGCCACTGGTCTATTTTGATCAGTTAAAATTAACGCTGACATCCTTCCGTTTACCCCCCTGCTTGTCAAAAATCAACTCAGCCACTCCTTCTGCTGGAACATCACTCGTAGTCAGTTTGGAAAATGTATCACGCTCCATCTGCTAGAGGTCGCCTGGGTCTCATCTGGCTAGGAAGAGGTGTAAGAGGCTGAATCTTGGAGGCTGCTTCATGGAATCAATGACCATCTCCAAATGTGACAGCCAAATGTCAGCGTGCACTCCTGCGAACTCTTCTTCCACTGCTTAATTTATTACGTTTAGATTAAATCTGGTGAAATTCAATATTTTAATTGAATGTTTAGAGCCTGGGTGTTCAGTGATAAATTTCCATTGGCGCCCTGCACTCTACTATCATGTTTCTCAGCCTAATTACATTTGCATAAATGATGTTCTTCATTATAATCACGGGTTAGGTAGGCACTAGAGGGGTGAAAGAAGGAGCTGTGCAGTGTGAAGGGGCAAGGGCGTGCTAAAAGAACGTCGGCATCAGTGATATTTTTCTTTTTTTTTTTTTCTGATGACCCACAAAAGCCCAGAGGATACATGTGTGTCTAGCTAGAGAGTGAGAGTGATAGGTTTCCGAGGAGCAAGCACTGGTTACAGCAAGTCACAGTCTCTGAACAACCATTGATGTGATGACTGAACGGCACAGTTCATCTCAGACAGAAGGGAGAGCCTGCAGAGGCAAACTGTTAGTCTGTGACCTATTGTTTAAGATCAATGAAATACAAATTTATCTCATCTTGATAATGTCACCCAAACCTAATGTAAAGACAGTACAGTTTATTATGTGTTGACCTTTCTCTGTTGTTCATTCATCATCATTACAGACAGGAGAGCTAAAGGGATAATACACATTTTCACTTAAAGGATTAGGCGCAAAACGCAAAATTTGGACCTTCGAATTAGAATGAATTCTTTTAAAGTAGACTCGTAATGTGAAAGGCTTGCACACGGAGCTTCATTAAATGCACCCAACTCTGCAGCTGTACAGGATTCAGATTTATAGCATGCAATAAGGTGGAATATTTGTCACTGTGTTTGGTGTTTTCTGCCTCCTAACAGCCAAAAATGGAGTATCACATCTATAAATAAAGCTCAGACAGAGTACAGCAGAGTAAGAAAGACAATGACAGTGCACTTTGTCAAAATTTCAATTGACAAAAATGTAATCTGGGAAGAGTCTGTCTCTTTATATAATGCAAGTCCTATAAGGTCACACAGTTATGAATGTTCCGCATATACACCATTACCTACCCACACACACACACACACACACGCACACACAGAGCACCTCCTCATTAAACCGTACTGGGTCTCCGTCAGAACTGATGGCAGTGGGTAACGTGATCCTGGTAACAGTAACACCACTTGTAGTTGTATGTACACACTGCCTCAGAGCTCTGAAGTGGGTGTCAACCGCTGATGCTGGCAGCATGTGGGAACAATGTGTTCTTGAGGAGGAGAGCAGGGTGGGAAGAGATGAGCAGAAAGAGGAGAGACATGGGTGTTGGCAAGGGCGGGAGCTATTCCAGTTTTTAAGGATACTGAGGTTACCGGAGGTATTAAACACACAAGCGGTTGGTTGTCCACAGAAAGCGAGAGGAGGGACTCATTTTTATTTTAATAGACCATTATGATCTAATTTATTCTGACCCACTTCTCCTCATCTCTCAAAAAAACCCATCTCCAGACATTTGTTTTTTAAATGGCCACTATGTTTTAAAATTTAAATGTTGTAACCAAAACACTTCCCCACTATGAACAGAACTGCATTAATGTGGTTGTGGGTTACAGTGGGCGACTCGGGCAATCAACTGAAGAAAAGAAGCAAAGTCGAACATCAGGCCAACCAATAAAAAGCCAGATATTTTTCCCAGGAGATGAGAGATCCAACAAATCCAACAAAAATGTTGTTATTGAATTTTTTGCCAAGTCAACGACAATTTATCAATCATTACATCAATCATTGCAATTAAAGCAAGCTTTGGCTATTTTATTACTGTATTTAATCACTTGCAGTGCTTGGTTAAGGTTAGAAAAAGACCGTAGTATTGAGTTTCATATTGAAAAAAGATGAAAGTGTCTTGAGGCACAAGACAGGGCATGTTTACTTCAAAACCACAATCTTTCCCTAACCAAACCGAACTCTCGGAAATATAACCAGGAATCAGGACTGTGGATGTAAACCCTTGTCTCCAGTGTCAGAGTCTTGCGATCATGCGGTAACATGTATTATTTCCTGCGATGGAAAAAAACAATGTCAGTCAACATAATTTAACTTATAGTACAAACACATAATTTCTAGGCCACAGGATTTACCAAACCTGAAATAAGGTCAATATGGGACAACTCCATTGCAGACAACCCTGTATTTGTATGTGCAAAGAGAAGCTAAATAGCAGGAGCTAAGCTAAGCTAAGCAACATGACAGTATCTTAAAGCTTGGTCAGATTTTCTGTATATGCAGGCAAGGCTTTACCTAAAATGGCGAATTGTCTTTTCCTCTCTGGTTAAGGTTGTTTTATGGACACTGGCAGCCATTATGATAGCTGGATTGAAATACAGTAGTAAGGCCACAACAGCATATTTTGCAGTCATGCCCTGTTATAATACAGTACAGTGAAAGTTATAATTTTTGTGTCCAGTCTTGGAAATATCTGAGTTTTTAAAAAAAATGGTTAAATTGTAATTGTAAGAGACATATTACGTGAGATATGATCTGCAATGTCCTCTGAAGAAATAAAAACCCACAGAATGTAAATAATGGAGTCGAGGTCGGAGTTTTAAAGGGACAGATTTTTCAGGATGACATCAGCACAGGCTTTTGTTTGTATAACGTCCGCTGCTTCTTGATTAAAAGCCTGCTCAGATTCTCACCCAGAGGACTTCTCAAGAGGAGTAGCCTGACTTCAGCTTCGGCGAACAGATCCTGTTAAGAGCTGCGAAGAGGTTTTCTCGTCTTCGCTGCGGAAATAACGGCTGTAATGTCCCCCCCTTCTTCACCACTTTGGAATGCTTTTTTTTGCCTCCCCTCAGCCCCTCTCACTTTCCTGCTCTGTCTTTCTCTGTGCTCCCATGCTGAGAAGAGTAAGTGAGAAAAATGATTAAATCATATTTTGTGTGCGTGAGGGTTGGGCAGGACAGACGGGGGCTCTTAAAACAACACTAGGTACATCGTCAAAAAGCAATTTTGGCGCTTAGGTTACAGCCACTGACGGGCTGTTACACAGTACCCCATGGTGTGGGGCTGGTGGTTAAAATACGAGTGGGGCTATGAGGAACTCCTTATAGTGATTGAGGAGGATTCCCCACTGTTTGAGGCAAGCTGGAGGTTAGAGCCCAGAAAGATTCACTGCACACTGCTCGGCTGGACAGGATAAACCTGTCTTTCAGATCCCTCCCAAAACAACGCCAGTGGTAAAGTACGATGTGCATTGAATCAAACTGACTGTGTTAAAGACAATAGAGGTAAGTTAAAGCAACATTATGTAGCTTTTCCGCCATAAAATAGCATTTTTGAAATCGATCTAACTTGCAACAGGGAAACTGGCCGCTATCCCATTTCCACAGAGCACCTTGGTCACCTTCTTTCAGCACTATCAACTTGGTCAATGGGCAACGGTTCTCTCGTGAGTACATCTTTACAGCACTACGCCACATTGCAACAATCTACAAAACAGACTAGCTCGATGTTTACAGTACAGATATTATGACAGAGGCAAAGAGACCGAAGAGGATGCTGACGGAGAAACATATGAAGAGAAAACAATAGAGTGACCGATCAACAAGCAAGACAAGAGTTAATATTGGACTTGCATTCAGTCACTGGCAAGAGCTTCTTGAGCTAAAAGGCGGCTGCTGGACTTGTAAATAACTAATGGCTATGTATTTGCGACAGTGGTATTGCACCCTGACACTGGGGGTGCTGTTTCCCCAAAAATGGATTTTCTACATACTGCAGCATTAATGTAAACACTCATAAGAGAACAAATGTATTCAAATTCAGGTCAACTATGATTAAATTGACTCCAAGCCAATTCCAGATGGGGAACTTCTCTTCCAGTTTAAGGGAAGCCTGACGTTCTCATTCTCCAACAAGGGCAGGAAAGTTGATAGCATAATTTGTGCACTTAGGGAAGCTCCCGTCGCCACTGATCCTTGGTTGGAATTAAGGCCCATAGAGGGTGGAGATGCCCAGGGGACCCTGGCGTTGTCTGAGAAGTCAGGAGTAGAGTTACTAGAAAATCCCATCCCTTGAGTCAGACCCCTGCCGTGACCCCTCTCCACCGCAGGGATAACCCAATGTAGGTCCACACAGGTACGGAATGAACACAGGGAGATAGTAAGTGGTGCTATTGTCAAAAGGGCCATCCTGCAGGTTATCAGGAGGTCAAGTGTCCTGCAAAAAGATCCTATTCTTCCTGCTCTATCTGAACTGTCATCCTACCACTTAATAGATTCCTTCAGACTCTTTCCCTCTATTGATACTCACACACACACAGAAACCCCAACGCCTTCTCAAAGGCTGTCAGATGCTGCTTTGACACGACCTCTTAATTTGACTGGATCACCTTTTTTCTTCCTCTTTTTCCTGTTTCATCACTGCTGACTTCAAAGCAGGAGCTTGTGACATGTGGTTACATTGAGAGACTGTCACTGGTCGACTTCAAACGCCGCCATATAATGCCACATTGTCATAACTGGCTAGCCTACCTGGGCCCCCTGTTATGATGTGAAGATGATACGCCCCCGGTGACCTCAAAGTGCCCTATTATAACAAGCATTCTTTATTGGTTGCCAGGCTTTCCATGTGGTTTGAGTGCTTGCTTGAATTAGCTGGATATACAAGTCCTGTAAATTAACAGAGTATTCCACAACAGTCTAATGTGCATATGTGGGGGATCACATTCACTATGTTTTTTTCTTTACTCTATCAATGGTTTCCCTCAACAAAAAGATAAAAAGCATGATAACATCTGAGGTTTTGAACCGATACATTCAAAAAGTTTGCATGATTGATGAGTCAGTCTCATCTTTCTGTTGGCTGTTCAGCACAGCTGTCATTACTGCAACAACCGTTTTAAATGCCAATTCAATTTATTGATAATGTGTCATGTACATATGAAAATGTATGATTTGCCTAAAGGTTTTGCAAAAAAAAAAAAAAGACTGAAAAACAGCAGCAGAAGATGTGTCGTGTTTTTATCAACATCAGAATAAAAGGCCTGCCTGATTCACCAAACTGTCAGTTGTCTCGTCTTTATAAGGGTTCTGGTTACTTTATTGTATGGGTATACAGTCCATTGATCAGAGGTGGAAAGTAACTAATTACATTTACTCTCTTTACTGTAACTGAGTGGTTTTTTGTGTACTTAAGTAGTTTTTAACTTTACTTCTACTTTAGTAGGTTTTGTTTGAAGTATCGTACTTTACTACATTTTAAATCACATCTGTTACTGAGTTAAAAAAAAAAAAAAAAGCTGAAACAATAAGTTTCTCCCAAGTTTTTTATGAACTGGTGCTGCGACTGCGTGCCAGTAACAGTCCATCTGATTGGCTCTGGCTGACTAACTGCAGCGCTGGGTGAACAACAGTCAGTCGCACACACCCGGACAGCAAAGGGGATGTTTGTGTGCAGACATGGAGCGGGATGAAGATGGAGAGATGATCTAACAACCCACCACCACCACCCAAAAAAGTAACTCATTAACTTTTACTCTGAGTACAAGTGAACTACTTTTTACTTTTAATTGGGTGTATTTTTACACCAGTATGTTTACTTCTATTTAAGTAAAATTTTATCAAGTTAAAGTACGTCTACTTAAGTTGATATCTTTTGTATTCTTTCCTCCCCTGCCATGGATTAGTCTGAAAAATTGCTATTGATGTAGAAAACATCTATCATCATTCAGTCACTACATTTACATGGACACCAATATTC
>JAPZDX010000003.1:22052042-22063277 GCA_029783625.1 Naso annulatus | reverse complement strand
AGCTCATGTGCATGTGTGTGTGTGTGTGTGTGTTTTTTTTTTTTTTTTTATCGGAGTCCGTCATTGGTGGTATAGAAAGAAGTGAAGAGATGAAGGAGAAACAGAGGAAGGAAGAGAGGGGAAGAGATGGAGTTTTTAATTTACTGAGCACAGGGAGCAAGGGTAAAAGGGAGAGGATGAGAGAACGAGGTGGACTGGGAGAAAGGGAGTCTGTAGGAAAAGGGGTGACGGATAAGCAGTAAAAACACATTTTCCATACCTAACAAAATCTGTACTAAAGCATTTCTGCAAACGCAACCCGTTTCGGCAACACATGCTCATCCATCACCTCTACGCTTTCGCAAACAAACCTCACAGCCCCTTTTCTGTCCCCTCCTTCATCTCTTTCTCTCCATCCCTCCATCCCTCTCAGGTCATCAGCGAGCAAAACCACAACAAAGGGGGGCCGTTGCCGCGGTGACCTTGGCTGTGACATCATGTGGCGGCAGAAAGAAATGAAGCCATTAGGCCGAGGCAGCGCTTGCCCATAAATCAGACTGTTTCCAATAAGCTGCCTTAATGGTCATCCATCACCCCGCCAGCCAGCGCCCTCCGCACCCAACCGCCTGGGGAACGGCCACAGGGACATAGGGGAGGAGTGGAGGGAAATAATGGGGGAGAGACAGGAGAAACAGCTGGGTAAAACTAGGAGACATGGGAGAGGAGAAGAGTAGTAAGGATGAGGGAAAAATGGGAAGGTGAGGAACGAAGCAGGGAGAAACGAGAGGGAGAGAGAAGGGTTTGGAAGAGGGATGTGGATATTTGATATAGGAGAAGGGGGAGATAGATGGGGTAAGATGGGGTAATGACAGGCTAAAGAGGGCAGTTGAAGAGAAGACAGCAGGAGGGGAGACAGAGGAGAGAGAAGAGGAGATACAATGAAGGTGTAGTGAAGAGTAAAGATGTAAGAAGAAGGAGGAAGATGTTTAAAGTACTACACCAGTCTAGTTTTGACTTCTCAGCGCCTTAAATCAACTGAAGACAACACAGGAAGCAAGAGACAGAAGAGACAAAAAAAAGGAAAGGAGACAGAGAACAATGAAAAAAGAAGGCTACAGCTGCGAGAGCAAGCACACATGAAGACTCTGTGAGAGCAGGAGAGCATTCAAATGTTTAAATCCAGTGAAAATGAGACGATCTACAGAAGTAGAAAGCAGAGAGAACACTTCGGTAACAAGGGGAGGGAGGAGAGAAGGGGGAATCTAAATGTGTTAAACAAAATGTGATGTATTAAATTTGATGTCCAGATGCTTCCTAATCCCACAGTGCCCAGTGAGGTGTAGAACATTCTGTGCACCTATTCATCATAACTACATCATTCACTCAGTGTAATGTCAATAATGATAGATCAGCTCTGTGGTTATTTGTACCTGTCCAATCCAATCACAAGACAGGAATGTCTGCAAAACTCTGGGATATGTTTCATGACAACGTTCTTATTGTCCAATGCCAAAACTTTTAGAGCTTTCACTTTTTGAAAAATAGCAAAAAACACAGTATTGGTAAAGTTGGGTAAGATATCGGACGTGGCAAATTCAAAAGACATTTTTATATCTTGAAGACTGAATACACTGATAGCCTGTAATTCCCAAAATGCCATGTATGGCTAATTGGAAGCACCACTGATAGGCAAACCAGACCTGCACCATCAAGTAGCTGAGTAGTTAAGGGAGCTGCTGCTGTTACATACAAACCTGTTATATTGTGCCTAATATAAATCAAAATAAACCAACAATGAAAGTTTATTTTCCATAGGACACAAACACAGTTTGCTGATAAAATGTCTGTGTATATTTGATTTATCCTTCCCCACCTCCTCCATATACAGACCTCACCTGGCTTCCTCCTTTGTTCCTGACATAATTACCACAGCCACTAGGGGTTGCCTAATAATAAACACAAATACAGGTCATAATAAACTGTTTGCACATATGACCTATGCAGGAGTTTTCGTGGCTAGAATGGATTACAGATACTAGTACATTATCAGGTATGACAAACCACTGGCAATCATAAGAACTGGTTAAAGTTTGAGAAAGCACGTATTAATTGTGTGTTAATAGCAAAATTCACTCCAGGTGCTTCAATGATATGTCCTTTATGTGGTGATTTGAATTTTTGACTTTTATTTGTGTGTTTAGTTTTAATGTATAACATTACCTGCCCCCGCAAAAAAAAAAAAAAAATGTTAAAAGAAAAAACAATTATCTTATTTGTTCCGTCGTAGGCTTATTTGATTTAATTTGCTACTTCACTATGTAGCAACATATTCCATTCATTAGCATATTTATTTGTTCCAGCCTGCTGGCAGCATTTCTGAAATTGTAACTGTTGAAACATTCACTAATACTCACTCTACAATCGAATGGAAAATTACAGCCGTCAGACAAAATGCATAATGTATATAAAAACCGTCAGAGTGAACAGAAGAATGTGACATGAACGCATCCTTGTGCTGTGGAAACATCCACGTGTGCCAAACCCCAAACCCCTGGTAGCTAAGCGTGGCTGCAGGAATTACTCCACACACTCCCAGCAGTCATGTCATCAGGATCCTGGTGTAACCAGCCCTGTTTGTCGGCCACACCACACCGGCCTCGTGCTGAAAGGTTCAATGTAAGTCATGATGCTTGGAATCTGCAATTGTGGTTCAGCATCCTTACTTTCTCTCACTGGTTTTCCTTCCTTTCTTTGCTTAAGGTTCGTTTCTGATCCGGGCCTTATTCTTTAAATATCCCAAGTCTGTATTTCTCTCTCTTCAGTTCATATCTTATCATGTTATTCCCCTCCTCCACTGCCCTCTTCACTCCATCCTTCTTCCTCTCCTCTCCCTCTCTGTGTGAGTGTGTTTGACCACATTCTCGAGGAAAACGAGAGTCCATTTTGGCCAAAATCAACTCACCCAGAAGTCACTTTACAACCCGCGCTCTTATGAGCCTTGTAAATGTGAGCTGAAAAATGATGTGTGTGGTGCGGCTCTCCTCTTAGGTTTCCCCAAGTACAGCAGCCAAATTGTTTTCGCGAGGCACTACGAGAGGCATTATCCATCATTTTGAATGACCTCTGTAATTGGGATTATAGGAGCAAAAGTGCAAAAATTGACTTTGAGAGTGATAGCATTACAAGTGGGCCTTTCAGGTGAAATAAGAGAGCGAGTGTGTACTGTATGCGAGTGTTTTGGCGTGTGTTTGGTTAACACTGTGTAGCTCTGTGTCTGTGTGTGTGGGTGTGTGTGTGTGCGCTTTGAGCACCATGTCTTTGTATATACATATATGAATGTGCATGTGTCTTGAAAATTTTTGAATTTATGTCTGTATGTTTTTGTATTGTGCAAGCACATGCAGGCCCTCTGGATGTCTGCATACACTGTAAATATACTAAATTCAAGTGTGTATGTTTGTATTTCTATCACATGGCGGCTTTTAACAAATGTGCTACTTTAGGTTTAATGCTCAGTGAGGTTTATGTTTACTTTGGGTGATTACAGTCATGGCACACACCTTAGAGAGTGATATTACACTTAAACCACGGCCAGCCACCAACAAACTGTTCTCTCTTTAGATTAAAAGTTTTGTTGTTGAGTTAATTAGTTCACAATTCTTTTTTAAATTAATGTGCTGCATTGGAGTCATCAACAGCGGAGCAACCAAGAAAATGAAAAATTGTTAACACATTCTTGGAGCATTTACACATGGCCGTCTCCACTGCTGGGCACAAGTCACAAAAGTAAACGAAATCTAAGTGAGCTAATTTTATAATGATACTTATTTGTAGAGCTCGTTCACAAGGGCCAAGCAAAAAAGTGTATAGCTCCTGTGTAATTAGTTATATTGATACCGTTAATATTAAGCTTACTTTAGAGAGATCGAAGCTGTCAGAAATTCACAGTGTCGCTAAAAGAATACAGAAATTACAACTAGGAAGCCGATGCGAACATGTTTCTCACTCAGCTGCTTGGAATTGTAATTAGCAAAGCCTGAAATTAACAGAGCGTGTAGTTGCACAACATGAGAATTCCTGCTGTTTGTAAACTGGGCAACAAAAAGCCTTAAAAAATATCACCCAGGTGATGGTAGAGTCGGGTTTCACAAATGTACAGGGAGCTTAAGTGCTTGCTTATGTGTTAATTGCTTACAATTGTTAGGTTTTTAATAAATGTAATAAATTTAATATAATTTAACTATAGAGTGTGGTCTAGACCTATCCCATATGCAAAGTGTATTTAGAAAACTTTGTTGTGATTTGGCGCTATATGAATAAAATTGATTTGACTTGACCCAAAATCAAGGTTTTTAAAATCTGCACCAAACTCATTTTGAGTGTTTTCACATTTATTTGTCGTACAACTTTGTTGAATAAAAAAATCACGGTAACGCTGGTCCCTGACTTTTCCTAAAAAAATGTCTGTATTTTCATTTAAAATGTTATTCATACAAATTGCATTAAAGGCCCAGTGGAGCAGAGCTCACCTGTAACGGCCGGGAGCGGATCTGGACGATCCCTCTCCAGTGGAAGTGGCCATTTTTCCTTCCTCCTTGGCATATCTTCAGGTGTTAAATGCAACGGTGCCTATTTTTAAGAGATAATGTAATTTGGAATCTGGCGGTCAAAGTGACCAGTCACACCCTGTGTAGTAGATATGGAATTCTGGCCCTGCTAGTATTAAAAGATTTTCAGTGATTTTCATTGGTACAAGTACTTTCCTTTTCTGCATTTGTGCTTTGCAGTTATTGCATGTAGTCTGTGTCTTAAGACTGTTTTGTGTATGTGTGTTTTACTGTGAGCGTACAGGGCAGGCACACAAACACTAACCCAGCAGGTTCTATTTTATTCATAGTGGGTAATCCTTGCTCTGCACCTCCTTGATCTGCTGTCATGGAGCGTTTGGGTTCAGCCCCTCTCACCTCCTCGCAGCTCCTCAGACTTTCAGTTTGTCTCAGGCTGCATTCTGATTTCTTCCCACCAGTATTTTCAAAGTAGAATGTCCACATTGTTGTCTTTTGGTCAGCAATCCTAGGTGGAGAAAAGTGACATAGCATAATGTGTTACAGGTCTAAAGACCAACAATCTAATTTCATAAGGCAGGAAGCCCTTGAGTACATTATAGAGACAGACCTGTAGTTTGAGTGCAAATATTTCCAAGCTACTATTTAGTTCGACTTTGCAGGATGCAGCAAGAAGCTGAATGATCGACTTGTTTCTACAATTAATCAGTTAAATCGTTTTGTGTAAAATGTCAGAAAATACTTAAGAACTCTAAATTTTCGATGACGTAAAACAGGAAAATGCAGCATATTGTCAAATTTGAGAAGCTGGAATCAATCTGAAACTTCAGTTCGGTTAAAGGAAGAGCCACGAAAAAGAAAAGGAAGATTAATAAACAAGTTTATGCCTGAACAGGAAGGAACAAGACAGATGTGCGCCCTCAGACATCTTTATCACATTAGTGTTGTTGTTGTTTTTTTCCGATTATCGGATAATGCTTTAAAGCTAAAATACGTTTGTCTGTCAGACATGGAGAACGACTTCGAAGCAAGAATTAAGGCTTGTGGCCTAAAAAGACCACTTTAATTCTCCTCTTTTTCTTTTATCTCCCCTTTTCTTCCTCTCATCTCTATAGGCACCAAATTTCATTTACTATTCCCTTCACACATGTACATTTACACACACGCTCACGCTCACATTCACATTCACACTCACACACACAATGGGGACCTCGGTGGCCCTTCTCAGCTGGTACAGAGCCCCATATGCTCCAACTCCTGTTGTTATTGTTGTTGTTTGGCTCCCCAGCTCATTGACGTGTGGACCCATGACAGTGTCCAGGACCCCTTCCAAGTCCTTGCAGCCCCTACGTATGTGTGTGTGTGTGTGTGTACATACACTGCATGTGAGCCTATCAGTGAATATTTTTGCTTGTGTGGCACAAGAGATGATTTGGTATCTCTAACATGTTGTTGTATGAACATATTTTAGTCCTCGGCTCTTGAAAGGGGTGTGTGGGTGAAGCTTTGGCTTCGGGGGTTTAGGTTAGTTTTAAATTTAGGTTAAGTTTAGGGTTATGGGATGTCATATCTCAGCAAGGGTTGTCAAAACTGTGTGTCAGCGTAAGAAATCAAGTCCTACAAAAAGTTTTCGCACAGCCCGATTTGTATGGGGAGCCACCCACGTTGCCAGCGTTCTCTCACTCTCTCTCTTCTACACACACACACACACACATAAGCAGTAAAAAGCACTATTATAATCAAGTTTTTGGATATTTTTATCCATATTTTCACATATTTTATCAAGGGGCAAATTTTACATTCACCCTGATATTTTCCAAATTATTCATGCACTTGATTAGTGATGCACACTATAAACAGCATATGCTACTTAGAACAGTCAGGATAAAATGAGTGCCAAACCAGAATGTGATACAGCCAATGTTATTTTAGCGTTGGCGTGCAAATTCTTATCATTCTCACCTTTTATTTCAGTGTGTATAAATTCGGTTTTAACAGAAATATCCAGAGAATTTTCTAAATGAAGGTACCTGAGGAACAAAGTAGCACATAAAGAGACGCAAGTAGGCTAAAGGGTGTCACCAAAATATGACCTCACAAATAATTTGTGCTATGCTTGGAAATTCTCCTGCATGTAAACACAGTGAGGGGGTGTGGGGGTCTGCAGTGTGTTAACTGTGATTTTTGGCCATCTGTCCACTGAGCATGCCGCCCACATTGCCTCTCCACATTCTGATGAGCTACAAGGACACATTATCTCTACTTAGCCCTTCACCACTTGGCAACCTTAAGAACCAAAACAACCGGTCTTTATAATAACCCACTTTAAGCCGCAGCTCTTATTGCCTTTGGAACACGAGGAAACACACTCAGGGCTTTCCAGAGCCCTGGTTGTGCCGAGCTGCTGCCTTTCCAAGACCTCCACCTCTAAAAGTCTTTGGTTTTCATCGCTGTAGAAATGTATTCAGGGAGACATTTATCAGTGAGCTGCCTGCCACTGGAGACCACACTGGCAGCCATTTTACAGGCCAGATCAGGGAAAACAGGCGAAGGGAACTTCACTGTAAGAGAATGACATTTACATGTATATTTACATTTATTCACAACTGTTGTCGAATGGAAGCAACCCCAAGCGACTGAGACTAGAAAGGTCACAGCCCGATGCATCCATTAAAGCTTTATTAGCTTAGCTTTAGTGTTTGCAACAGCTAGAGTCAGGCAGGTTAAAGCTTCTATCTTTAGTTTTGGATGGGAATGGGAAAAATTCCTTCTGCTCTGGCGCTTCGCTTCTTTGCACACAATCTTTCTCCGACTGTTGAGCTAAAGTACAGCAGTGAAACAAGCATTTCGGCAGCTGGAGGAGGTGCAAAAGATAGACAAGTGAAAAAAAAGAAGAAAATATTTTAATCAAAAATAAAGTCAAGAGGCAAAACTGCTGAAATAGACAAGGTTTTATTGCCTCGACACACTGATCTGTTGCGAAACTAAACCAACAAACCTGCAATTTCAAGACAATAACAGTTGTTTATCTTATTTTTAAAATGCTATTAAGTATTGAATATAAATGCAGGATATGAAGTAAGAGAGCAGATGGAGACATTTGTTTTTATGTCAGTCATTTTGTGTCGCTGTATTTTTCTCATTTTGCTCCTTCTTTCCTTATATTAAACCACATCTCCATGATAGATGAAAGACTCAACTGACATTTCTGTCTTTCCGCAATACACAAGCGATAAAGACTGTTGATCAAAATGAATGCAAAGCACCTGCTGTGTTTAAATCTGAGATGCTCATTTCCCTCATTTAATGTGTTAGATTACATAATTACTTCTTCCATACAAAGAACTGCAGCTGTGATAGTTTCCTGTTAATTACATTAGCTATCACATTTTTTTCTACATTTAAATAACTCCACCAAATAACATCTCCCATCTCCAGAGATGCAAATGGCAATGATTCAATTAGATGAGATGAGGAATTTAAAAAAAAGAGTGGTACATAATGCAGCTGGAAAACTTTTTATTATATTGGAAATTGTACTCACTGGAAGCTGAACATACAGTTTATTCAGTCTAATCCGGAGCCTTTAATGTCAGTACGCCTACGCATGGCTTCCAACAACAGTCACTGTCAATATCTGTGCAAAAAAAAAAACTCCTGACAAAATGATAAATGACAGCTATTCTTAACACACACACACACACACACACACATCCATGCATAAATACTGTAGACACACATGCACACACATATGCATATAAAACACACCTCCGCCAGGTTCCTCTAGAATATGATGTTGGCCAAGTGCAGATGCTGGCCTTAGAAACCACAGCCTCCACCCCCTCACCTCCAACCCCCCCCCCTTCATGTCCCTCTCAGGAGCCAAAATGGCGTCCATAAATCAAGAAGCTAGATGTAATCTGCAGTGTCCAGAATGCAAGGGGCGAGGCTGCGGAGCATAATGCGACTGGTTCTCCATTGTCATTCAGGCGCAGGCAGCAGCACTGAGAGCCTTGCCTGCACCTGATAAGGGCCCGCTCAAAGTGAGCTATAAATCACAGACAGTGCCAACGGTACTCCACTGATTTCACACACTGAAGGAGAGACGGAGCGTGTGTGCGAGGCAGAGAGAGGGGAAGAATGAAGCACAAAGAGTGGGGAGAAGGTGGTTTAGAATATGAGCGGCAGATGTCCAAAGATGGGGATGAAAATGTGAGCATAAAGAAGAAAGAGAGCACTTTAGAGAGGAAGAGAGACGGGAACGCTAGGAATGAGAGTTGGTGTGGGAAGGAGGGAATCTGAGGAAAAGGAGAAAGGGAGGGAGGGGAATGATAGATCTGCAATTTACTCCCCTATCTCATCTGGCAAGAAGTTTCTCCACACAAAAGGCCTGACCTTCAGGAAATAAACACCTCGCTCTCCCCGAGAGCTTCGATGTCTGCGCTGCATGTCAATTCCATCGCCAGGTCTCAGGACAAAAACCGACAGAGTTTTCAGAAAATAAACTTCTACACCAAAACAAAACGGCTCCATGATTTTGGTGAGTCACCTGATACTTCTTGTGAAACTTTTTGGCTGTTAAGATTAACGTTAGATGATTTGTCAATTTTTGAGTCGTCAGACCAACGATATGATAAAAGGTTTCTCCCTGAACGCAAACAAACAAGTTCTCCAAATAAACAAAAACTACGCCGACGTCCCTTCGACATAATTTACTGCTGCTCTCCGGCACACAAATCACTGATACAAATAAAAGTTTCATTTTCAAAAACAGTTACCTCAGTTCTGATTACTTTTTTATGATGAATGTTTTTTTTTTTTCTTAATTAAGCCGTCCAGGGAAGATCAATCGATCACGTAAGATATATGTGAAAGACCTCCGATGAAGGTCTTATGCCAAGTTTTGTCGACTGTTAGTAGCCTAAATCAGTGGCTGAGTAGTTTTGAAAATTTGTTTTTTACTGTCACTGAACAGCTGACTACTGAAATTTTGAGTGAAAAATCCAACAAATTAGATGTTTTACATATTATATTTTTAAATCCATGCTTTGGAGCAAAACTATTAAATAAGATATAATGATTCATTTTTCCCCGAATAGATGTGCACTTTTAAATGGTTTTTTTAGTTTTTCTTAATGACTTTCAATTAAATTAAGTTTCATAGGGGAGCTCTAGCATCCCATCATAATTAAAATGCTCAATCCTCAATGAAATCATCCAATTAAATTTACCAGTTTGGGGTATATTTTGTTATTTAATTACTGAATAAAAAACTTAGCGACTTATTTCCAGTGGGCACTGTGTTAATCCTTACTATGAAACTAAATGTCAGAGTTCCCTCCCTGATGGCCACATGGACAATCGCAAAGTCGAATTTCTTCCAAACTGAATTCCTTGAACCAAGTGAGAGAAATTCATTCAGCTGAGAGCGATCTTTCCTCTCAACAAGAGATTTCACTCTTTGTGTCTCACCCTAATCACTCGACCCCCATCGCTCCACCTCGAGTGGCAGCTCTCACTCTCACCACAGCCTCTATTCAATCATCCCCTTATTCCTTATTCATATGCTAAACCCCTATAGCAGAACCCCTTTGGCCAAGCGCACTGTGAGATAGATGTTAACATGTGTAATCCCCCATTAACGCATACGAGACAACGTATCCTCCGCGGACGCCCACTCTCCCTGTGGGATTAGTCCTCTGAAAGTGGAGGGGCTGATGGGTAATGGTTCAGAGAAGCTCCTCTCAGTTTCAAAAGGCGTCCTCCCACCTCCCTCCCCTCCAACCGTGCAGTTTGAGTTGAGATCACTGAGGGTAAGTGTGTTTGCCTGAAGGATTTAACTGATTGTGCAGAGTGATGGCATGTATTCATTTCTATTCAAAGTGCTGCAGCAGCTGTTTGGATTCAAATTCCAACAACAAAAACAGGCAAACAAAAGCCCCAGGTTAAAGACAGCAGCTAATTTAGCAGTTGGCAAATGTGACTCTCATGCTGGCAAAACTACACAGCGCAGCAACATCTGTATTACATCATGTATTTGCAATTTAACTGCTCTAGTTGCATAATAAAGTGAAAAGCTCAAGTTTATGACCCTGTGGCTTAAAAGTCATTTATTTTCATGGGATTATTCATACTGATTAATAACAGCGATCAGTGCTGAGATGATCAGATTGCAAAACCATTTCACTACCTACTGAAATACTTCTATTTTCTACAGCCAAGGTTACAAATGGCACAAGATTGTTGTGTACCGGATAAAAATATGGGAAATTAATATAATTACAGACAAGGAAGAAAAATTACCAGGGTCCACAGCAAAAACTCTTACCAAATATCCTTTGTACATGAATGACAGCTGATACTATGGCAGTGTATGCGATTGCTGGAAACAAAAGCAGAAAGATTTTTATATAACACCCCTCCAATCAGGTGGCTCGGTGGATTAGTGGTTAGTGTACTGTTGCCTCACAGCAAGAAGACCCTGGGTTCGATACCCGGCTGTGTGGAGTTTGCATGTTCTCCCTGTGTTTGTGTGGGTTCCCCCTGGGTCCCACAGTCCAAAGACAGGCAGGTCAGTGACTCAAAATTGTCCATAGGTGTAAATGTGAACATAAACGTTTGTTTGTCTCTATACATCAGTCTTGTGATGAACTGGCAACTCGTCCAGGGTGAACCCACCCTCACTCATGTA
>JAPZDX010000003.1:21975409-21995472 GCA_029783625.1 Naso annulatus | reverse complement strand
TCACATTTTAGGTACCTTCTGTAACATTTCTTGAATTTGGACAAAATGTAAACAAACACAGTATCTCATAGATTAGCTATTTTTGTAAAAATGGATGTGGTTTATGTAACCAATGTGGCCAATATTGACAAAGGACAATGGCGTGGTAACATCAGTATGGTTCTGCTTTTTATAAGCTTAAAGATACATGTACAGTAAAAGTTCGAAGTTTATGACTGTATTACGCTTCACGTACACATTTAGCACTCAGTGATGGGGATGAGGGATGGTGCACTCAAGGCGTGACAGCTTATAGAGGCTGTGTTTTTTGCTGAGCCTGACCTTTGACCTTACCTGTGTTCATGTTTAAGTAAAAAGAGGATTTCACCTTTGAGGACTGAAACAATATCTTTTTGATTCACAGTTTGGGACACTGAGCCACACACTCATGAAGGATGTGGGGAAAAAAATCCTCTGAAATGAATCCACATTTCCTCTGGATGAATAAATTGAATGAGTCATGGAAAGAGTGTGTGAAGGTGTCTTAGCAAGAGACATACCTGCAGGGTGTTAGCAGATAAATGTACCTGAATCTTTTAATCTGTTGAATAGAGAGATGACCTACCTTTAGAGCCATAATCAACATGAGGTGAGGATAAGGTCTTGAATAGTTTTTAATATAAGGCCATTAAATAAAAGCATGAATGAACATTTCTCTTGAAAGGTTTAATCTTAGTCTGTCTTGGTGGTTGTTTACCTTTGATATTCAGAGACTAGAAAATATTCTGCTATGTTTTCATTAATTATCAAATCACTCATCAAGAGAATGCATTCACAAAGTACTTAATAAATGAATGTAGTCTTTCCCTCTGCACTGGGAGGTCAGAGATGAGGGTCAGCAACAGAGCAGCAGAACTGGAATCAGACGCTCGAGCTCCTTCCTGTCTTCATAATCTCACACCATCCACTCTTCCTCTGTGTAATCACTTGCATGGAAGGTTGCCACATGAATAACTATGCCAAACTAAGCAAAGAGCAAAAGAAAAAATGGACTTTAAATCCCCCTGGCAGTGAGAGCGCTCCAGTACTGACTTGTGATAATCCACTACCCACAAATGCAGAAGAAAAGTACTGAAATCCATTTTTATTACATTCAGAATCTTAAATGACATTTCATTGAATGGCTTTAATGATCCGAGCCAGTTAAGTTTAATTCCAATGTTAGCATTATGTCTTTTTGCCTTGTGAGTGCAGTTACCTCACGTCCAGCTGGAAAATGCTGTTTAAACTGCTAAAAGTAGAGATAAGCATTGTGAAACACATCCAGTAATATTCCACTCCTTAAACTCTTGCCATTTTGACAGTCTGCTGCACAAATCTAAGGTGGTTCTGTTTTAGGAACCAGAGCTGGAAGAGTAGCATCATTCCCCTTTTGTTGCCTCTTCTTGCCATCTTTCTACACTCGTCCCATTATGGGGTTGAAGTGGCGGAAGTGAGTAATGAGACCTGGAGGCATACTAGTGTGCTGGATTACTGATGCATTTGCAGTAGACTCATTTGAGCCAAAATTTTCCGAGGGCATCCACCGTTTTGCAAAACAGACTCCAAGAACAGCAGACATAAATTAAACAGCTTCAGAAATACGACCTGAAGTAGCTGCTGCCTTCTTAACCCGAGTGCGGAGAAGCCTTAGGAGATAGCATCTCTAATCGCTTTCCCATGCTGTGAGGCCGCGCTGCAGAAAGGCCCAACACTGTTTTCATAGCACACAGATTACCTTCTAATGTATGACTAATACATATCACACATACATCAGCTTCTTTTTTCCAGCCTCTAACTCTAGCTATCTCTCTCCCATCTGTTTGTATATCTGTGTCCCTCTACAAGTCAGTCTCATACACACACACACACACACACACAAGAGGAGGAGGAGGTGTGCAGCACTGTGGCAGCAGCCTGTCAGCAGTGTAAATGACCTGTGAAAAGTTTCACGGTGCGTGTCATTAGGCAGCTTTAGATTTGTTTCAACAGCGCTTTACCTGAGGGCTCCATTCATGGGCCCCCAGGTATGACTACATTCTCCACTGGGGGGGGAGTCGTTGGGGGAGTTGCCGAATTCCCCCACTCCCTCTCTGGAGGGCAGTGATGGAAAGCCCAAGAGCATGATGGGCCAATGCTTGAGTGTAGAGTTCAGGGTGTTTGGAGAGTCTGTTGCTGCAAGAAAAACAGTGTCATCCATTTGACCATTGTTGACACTTTTTTTTTTAACTTTGGCTAATGTTGTTTTTCTGGAACTATTTTACTGTTAGATACAGAATTTCTTAGAAGCATCACAGAAAGAAAAATTAATTTGGGCATTTGAATGCATTAAAGTTGGATAAAATTCAGTTGAAAACTTTAAGCCTTTAGGTTTTATCTGTTTCTAATAGACATATATTATGTTTAGCTCTAATACTGAAACCATAATATATTTCCTATATAGTAAATACAGCATACCTCTAATTTTGGTGATGTTGAGAGTCTGACAGCGATTGTTTCGTCCCCCTGAAGGGGATTTAGGTGACTTTCTTATCCAAGCAATTTACAACAAGTTAATCATTAGAATATTAGTTTCTCGGAAAATAAGTCACGTAAAGGTCAGAATCAGATGTAGCGATAACGAGTAAGGAGTTGTCCACCAAAGTCTTGTTATTGCAGTTTAAATCATTTTTTGGAAAGGAAGGAGTAACAGAAAAAACACATCTTTTGAAGGATTTACAAGCCCACTGAAAGCTCTGCAATCAATTCAACTTTCTAAAGTTCTCTGTCTTGTACACTGTTCACCCCTGGATTATCACTTTAAAAAAAAAAAAAAAAAAGATTCTCCATCCAAACTGATCCGGCATTGATATCCCTGCATCACCACGCTTTATTAAGCATGCTGATAAGTGTCTACAGACTTAACCGTGTTTTGAGAAACGAGACTCTCTTACACACAGCCGACAAATATCCCTGTTGCCACATTCCTACAGCCTATATCTGCCAACACCTTTGCGCTACAATGGCTTTGGCCCTTTTTTCCCCAGCCCATAATAGTCAGCGTGGGCTGTAATGGTCTGTTGACAGGTTTAGGCTGAGGTAATTTTGTTGCTGGGCTTTACAGTGAGGTGCCAAATCTTCCCCTGAGGAAAAAGGGGCAGCAGATGCAGGGAAGCTATGGCTATTAGCTTTTTTAATACGCACTTTGTTATTACTAAAGTTTGAGGAGAAAGAGCCTGCAAATCATTTTTATATCAGGGCTTTTACATGATGGTGACTCATCTTGAAGGACTTGGAGGTAATTGCAGGGTTACATGTTGCTTTGCTGTACAGTGAGAAACTCAATATGTTAGCCGGGTGCTAAAATGTTAAGTGGTGCTAGCTTCTGCGAGTTGCGTGTGCTCTTGAGTTAAAATGGCTCCTGCTGTGCAGAGACGCAGTTCATTATTTGAAGCAGGACTGCATAAAGAGAGGCCAGTTGAGTGGAACTCCAGCTGCTGAACGAACCCAGTACACACACACACACACACACATTAAGAGAGACGCAATGTAGAAACGCACCATGGAAAATGTGAAGGAAGGCAAGATTGTTGAGGCCAAGGGGCTCTCTTAGCAATGTGTAAAGCAGATCAACTACACACACATGCACACACACAGACACACACACACAAACAATCCTCAAGCACCTGCCAGCTGACCATCTCCAATGGGATGGAGGCCTTAGGGGTCCCCAGTGCTTAAAAGCCACACACATACGCGCATGTGAACACACACACACACACACACACACACATTGGTTGTTATGACCTTCTCAGGGTCATGTTGGGTCCTGCCTGTGCCTGCATGCTGATGGTGTGTAGCTGATGATGGCCAGTCTTTGTACTTTTTGAATCATCTGGCTCCCATTTAACACTGATGGAAAGAAAGGCGGATGAGGAAAGAGGATGTGCTTGTGAAGTAAAAGTTCTTCAGTCAAAACAGTTTGGCATATTGCATAGCCTGAAATCAGTGTTTTAGTCTTTTTTATTTATGGCTACTCTTAGGCTAACTTACTATCCAGTCCTTCCAGAAATCTGTAGCCATTTGCATCCTTTCCTGTATGCTGAGAGGTTCAAAGTGCAAATGTCAACGCTTTCATGAGTGGAATGTACTGAAGCACTGTTATAGGGGAGTAAAAAACGCCCAGCCATCTCTAGGCGGTTGTTTCTGAATGTGCAAAACTGACACAAAAGCTACAACTTAAGTCCCGTAATTTAAAATACCATCCGACCAAAACGTAGCCCCTAAAACAGATGAGCACTAGCAGAATTTTTAACTTAGAAATATATTCATTGTCTTTTTATCCATGTGAAGTCATTTCGTTGTAGAATTAGAAGAACACACACATACTTTGAAGCTTGAAGTTGGTCAAGGTCCAGCACTCAGCTTTGCTAATTGTCAGTTATTCCATCTCCTGACTCTGATAAAGTATAACCGATAGAAAAGGTGTAAAGAGTCTCATATGGACCGAAGATCAACACTCTCCCACACAGTTATGAGACAGTAATTCTTTGTTATGCTCACTAATATACACTCTTTTTTTTTTTTTTATCTCACACTCACAAACATGATGTAAGCCAAGTAGAAAGAGAAGCAATGCCAGCGCTCAAAGCAAAGTAATGTTTGCAGCAGAGTCTTCTCCTCAAAGGCAAATTGGGAGTCCCCAGTCAAATTACGCGAGCTGTTTCCAAATGCAAATATGTTATCAAATCAACAAAGCAACTAAAGATGCAAATCGAGAGATCCGTGCTGCTCGTTTAGCATCTGTTGGGAGGAAAAAGAAATCAAACATTTCCATCAAGGCTTCGCCCCGTGTTTTCTCTGTAGAGAGAACAGATTTGTATGTTTTTGTTTGAAGAGTCGGTCTTCACAAGGAACCTGGGCCCTCTTGGCAGCGTGGGAATTCACCATGCGCTTAGCTTCCAAACAGTTCCATTTTTTTCGTTGGGTTTTCTAATCACCAAGTTTGTAGGATGTAAGGAGAGGTTGGAAACTGGGGAGACATGTGAGTCAAAACGGAGAAGTCATCCCTGCAACGAACACACACTCTGCTGCAGATTAGAGGTCAGCTATAGGTCAACTGGACAGCTTGCATAATTGTGTTGTTTGTCTTGTGTGGTTTTTTTTGTATGGCTTTTGTATAATGTTATTGTGTTGTATTTGTTTGTTCTGACCTGCTGAGGGACTGCAGATGTGAATGAGCATTAAGCTGTAATCTGGTATGGTGCATTAAATGGTATCATTAATGTTTTGAACCGTACATGGTCCCTTTTAAACAAAATAAATAAATAAAACAATAAAAGCTATTTTAAATCACTAGTCCAAGCATGTTTTCCAGCATTAAAAAACAGTTTTAGCATTAGTGCATATGAGAGAACATATACATAGATACATTTATAGCTGCGATATGCTGGTATCAGCCGATAAAATTGGCAAATATCGGTCGGTCAGGCCTTACACTTGCGTCTGGTGGTTACTGAAGGACATTGTTCCCCTGCAAACACATGCGACTCCTCTGTAAGTGTTACCTGCTTCCTTTTATGTAGGGCTGTCAATCAACTTAACTATTTAATCATGATTAATTGCATGATTGTCTACAGTTAACTTGTGATTGATTGCGATTTAATTGCACTTTTTTTGAGTTCTGAATGTCCCTTAAAGGGATATTTCTCAAGTTTTTAATATTCTTATTATGTTTATGTTATTATGTTTTATATTATTATTGCAACAATCTAAAAAAGTGACTATACTGTGATGTATTTAATCAAGCACACGGTGCTCTGCTATGTTTAGTCTGTTGTGACCAGGGCTTGATTTCTCATGTCTGCTGTTGTTGCTGTGAGCGCCGCTAAATCTCCACAGTAACGTTCAGTCTCATCTCCGTGGCTTAGTGACTATTAGTCATAAGTGTCATATTATACCCTCACATTTGAGAGTCAGACCACACTATCCCAGTATAATACAGACTATAACATGGTGCCCTTGGTGCTCCAAGTCTGGAAACTAACAGTGCTAACATGGAGCAGTTAAAGCCGCCATCACCGCTAATATTCACTATTAACCTTAAAATAGTGTCCCTGAATAATATAGTCTACAACAAATACTGTCCACAATACTCACTCCTCCACCTTAGCTTTCTAGTTTTCATTGCCGGTCAGCCCAATACGCAGACTACACAAGTTTCGAAGGGCCCCACGAGGTATGCAAGGGCCCCGCCTCCCCCTCATGTCAAGTGGGTGTTAGTGTTTACAACTAGAAGTAGAGACAATGAACTAACAAACTATCCCTCTGGTCACGAAAAGAGGAAAAAACAACAACGACAGTGAATTGCAGGAACAGCAATCAGATAAACCTGTGTTTTTTCCTCTCTCTGTCCGTCTTGCTAACGTTAGCTGGGCTGTTAGTGCATCTCTGGTCTGTTTGTATGTGTGTTGTTTGCTTGCAGCCACTTCCAGAGCTGTTCTGTGATTTTGTGTCTGACAAAAGGGAAAGTTAAATATTACATAAACGCCAAAGGTGTTTTTAAACCGCAGATTGTAAAGTATCACCGAGTTGTGCATCAACGTGCGCGTTCGTGCACGCGCGTCTGCTCAAACTGTAACGCTCTTTCCAGCAGCAATCTCTGTGGGTACCAGCACAGACAATAACACAGTATAATGTGTGAGGGGATGATGGGTGGGATGGCTCCTCATAGGCACGTATAATATTAAAACAAGACAATCATTATTTAGTCTCTCAATCAAGGTTTAGTTACAATAAGTTGTGGAAGAAGTATTCATATCCTTTACTTAAGTACTAATACCACATAGTGAACTACTCCACTACAAGTCAAAGTCCTGCATTGAAATACTGAGGTACAAATAACATCAGCAAAATTTATTTAAAGTATCGAAGGTAAATATATAGTCATTGTGCAGTGAAATGATCCCTATCAGTGTTTGACTATTACTTCTGATGTTGTTGGATTAATATTACTGCTACATTAATGTTTATGTTGCATTTTACTACCGTAGGTGTTTAAGGTCAGGCTGATTTTTGACTACTTTTTACATTGCTTGCTAGTTTAATTTACAGCAATGCATTGTACACTCAATAAGATTGTCATGTTTGTAGTGTAGCTGTCCTGTGAGAACCATGCATCTGGTGTAGATAGTTTCAATGGGCCTGATGCAGCTCATCTATAATTTGCAGGTGCTCTGTATAGGTCTACATATTCTTATACAAGGCAGATGGAGTAAATTGTTTAAAAGGAACAAGGATTGTAGTGGGGGCACAGAGGCTATCAGGTGTAAATGTGTGGTAATGGCAAGTGGTTGGCATGGCTCTTTGGTCAGGTAGAAGGGCCCCCTTGAAGAATTCTGCTTAGGGCCCCTGGGAGGTCTGGACCGGCTCTGCTTGTCTTCAAACAAGTTGTGTATCTTGGTTACAGTGGTGGCTGCATCACTTTCTTCATTCCCAAACTACGGGGCGGGCCGAGGGTCATAAAGAACTTGTGCACGTTAATCGCATGTCCCAAAAAAAAAATTGTGGTGTTAAAAGGAAATTGCATTAACATGTTATTATTGTGTTAACTTTACAGTCCTAATAAAGAGTGATGTTTGATTTATTAAGCGTTTTACTTAACCAGGGAAGAAGGTCCCATACAAACATAGTAAAACATCATTCACTGCAGACATGGGGTGTTGCTTAAGGACATCAAGATACTAAAGTGGAAGTGTGTGCTCTGATTTGGCATTCTGTAGTTCTTTAATGTTATGGCAACCGAAGAGTTATACAGTTGTCAGGGTTATTTATTTAATTATTTTTTATTCCTTTTGAGATTTCTTCCTCAACAGGCTGCGCAGTGAGAGGCTTGATGGAAAAGGCAGAAGTGTGCACAAAAACCAATCCAGCACGGTCGTGAATCAGTTGTGGCTCTACGGCATTGCAGACACATGAGGTGACCCTCATGACAAGTCTAGTTTATAGAGTGCTGTCAAAGTGATAATTACAAAATTTGTGTTTACTGTTATTATTATCTTGGCCACATCTTTTGCTGCTAATCATCACAGTGGTGATATTTCTCCGCTGAACGTGTTCTCCTTCGATTTGATGCTGAATAAGAGCTTTAATTTTCGCACTTCTGTTGTTTACTGCCCTCGGACGGAACTGCTGTTGCCGTGCAGACATGATCAAAGGCATCAGTTTGTGGGTGCCATGCCACAGAAATTGTTTTAAGTAAGAGGAGGAATGCTGAGTGTACTAAAATGCAAAGGCTTTCATTATGTGGATATTCTATATGTCGTATTTTATGGCTTTAGCGGCAGCTCACATTGGCATCAGTTCTTTGCAGAAAAAGGAGGAAGATGAAGGGAAGCCAAAGCAAGGACACATGTATGATCGCATAGACAAAGAGTAGAAGTACAGTAGAAGTCCAGAAAAAAGCAGGTAGCAAAATGTGTGTGTGGGTTTGTGTGTGAGTGGAACTCAAGGCATCAGGGAATCCCAGAACAGCAAGCAGAGAAACACAACATGTGACCGACTCGCCCCAGCATTGGCCTTGTCTATCAATAGTGTCGAAACATGACTGTCCGATGTCACACATGCCACCTTGACATATAAGGCCTGTTTACATGCTGCTACCCACCCCCCTAAACACACACATACAGAAAAACACACTGCCACTCAACCACCCACACATAACCCACACACAGCAAAGGTTACCATGCTGGGATTTTAATCTACATGTGAAATGTGCTCTGCTATGCTTCTTCTTCTGTCTCGTCAGCAATCTGGCTATTGCTCTGTGATTCAGAGAGCCTTACTTTATTGATTGAATGGGTTTTAGTCTTGGACACACACACACACACGCTGGAAAACATACCTCCATCCACGTACACACACACACTGGTGACTTTGTTGCAAATGGAGGGAGGTGGGGAGGGAGGGAGCGGGATGAGTGTCAGGCCTCGCGTGATGGGCGAACATCAATCATTGCTTGTCAGCCCTGCCTTTTTTCCTCCACCCCAGCTCCCCACCCACCCACCCCCGCCTCCTCTCACTTTTCTTCTGCCTCACTGATCAGCCTTTGTTTTGAATGGTGGTGGTGTGTGTGTGTGTGTGTGTGTGTGTGTGTGGAGAATGCAGTCCGACCACATGGACAAGACGCTGGCTGCTCGCAGGTGTTATCGTTCTCAGCTGCCAATTAAGTTTTATGTCATTTTGCTCCGTACCTCCAGGTCATGACATACGTGACGCATTTTAATAGCTTTTACGTGTGAAACGCATGAGTGACAAGCTCTGCCCTCATATAAGGACCAACACAATAACAATATCAAAATTTCTTTGTTTGACTCTCTGACATCTGTTTTATTCAATGTAAAAGAATGTTTTTTCCAAATAGACGACGCAGACAAACGTAACATCTTGATTCAAAACACGTTAAAATACAGCAATGTTGCTGCACTAGCTTAAAAAAGACATTTATAGCTCGATAATGGAAAAAAAAATTCATGATAAGACTAAGGGGTGGGGGTTTTTGCAATGAGCAAAAGAGATATGTGCAATATGTGGTGGGTTTCTTTCCATTTGCCTGTCCCTGTGTCCATCTGACTCTCCACGTGCCTCGTCCTTAACATTTCAGAGAAACCAGAGGATAAGAAGACATCCGGAACTAATAGACTTTCCAAAGACTTGAGCTCAGAAAATGACGATTTATGAATCGACCCGGGACAAGTGCTACGTCTGTTTGTCAGGGAAACATATATTTCTTCTTTTCCCTTTTTGGAAATATGAATCTGGCTTTCCACCAATCACTGGGAGCGCTTTCTCTTCATGTTGTGCCAAAAACTACAGCATGCTTCTCTTTCTCTGTTGGTCGTTCTGATTCTATTTGTTATTATGCTTTGCTTTGTGTGGAGACAGCCCCAGTGTGTCTTATTTGTAATGGGTGCCAGGGGCTGAGGGAGATGTGTTTTCAATTACTACTTGGTAGAATGACTGATGGTAAGACAATCAAGCCCAGAACTGCAGCTTAATGTGCATGTGTGTGTGTGTGTGTGTGTGTGCCCCCACCATCCATGTGTGAGTATGTTTGCATGTATGTGTGCGAGCCTGCATGTGCAACTTGCTTTGTGCATGTTTGTGTGTGCATGCCCGCATCTGTGTTTTTATGTGATTTGCGCCGTGATTTTTCCCATATTCTGCTTTCATTCTGCATTGCCGGGGCAGCGAGGAAACTGCCACCGCTGTAACAGAAAATAATAGAACGTAACAACCGAATTAAGGGATTCTTCCAGCCACAACACACAGCAAGAAGAAAGACCAAATCTTAGAATTATCTCCTCTATTAAATTCCCAAATGATCCTCAGAGATTCCCCCAAAATCAGACCAAAAGCCGATGACGACTACGGAGCCAAAACCCAAAACAAATCGTCTGCAATGAAAAATTACAGCAAAGAACTGGTGGTCTAATACTGAACGACCGTCCTCACAAACCCTGAACTGGGTTGAAGCACCATTCCACAGCTTGCATTGATAATCTGGGCTTTACAGAATAACAACTGTTGTGGAACATTGGCTTAAATTGACTCAGGCATCATATCCAGACAAGTTCAAAGACATAAGATGCCAGAATTCTTATAGAAATCTTGCTTACTGTATCGACAGTGACTTCAGTGAGTCTAATACATAAGAATGCAATATGTGGGGTATCTTTCCTTTTACTGTATGTCCCTTATTTATGGAGATGAAAAGAGTTTCCCTCCGTCCCTGCTTCCTGCTGCATTATGGAGCCCTGGAGTCTGCTGTTGACTGAAATGTCCAGGACACAGATGGAGCCTATGAATGATTAATCACAGGTGATGCAGTTCACAGCCAACCAGCCACAACTCCAAGGTGTGTAATATGTGAATAATGAATTATCTTTATGTCTATGATTTTTTTAAGATCCTTGAGAGGAAAAGGCATCAATGTATTGCTGGAATTTCTGCTGGCTGTTGTTCAGTATGTTACGTCCCTTTTTTTGAAACGTGGTTAAAAGCACGACACACGACACAACATTTTTGACTTAAAAACAAAACACAGATACACGCAGATGCACCAACACTCACATGAACACACACACACACTGGGATAAAGAAAGGACATATTAGAGCTGTATATTGTATATTTATGAGACCACATAATGCATTACATTTGCTTCTTACTCATGTAAAATATTAAAGACCTTCCCCTCCCCTCACTGGGAGAAAATGACACAATGCACGAGCACAAGTTTTGAAGAGTGAGAATGGAACAAAATAAAGTAATGCAGGTTGTTAAAAAGCATTACATAAGAAAATATCAATTGTTAAGACAGATTGTTAAAATAAAGCTAAGACGTGAAGTGTAAAGCCTGAAGGAACGGGCTTACTCAGCAGTTAAGTGCGTCTGTGGGTGCCCATCATAATTAAAAATCACATGCGTGCAGACAAATATTAGATGACATGAACCATTTATGAAATTAAACCGTTTAGCAAGAAAAACTTAATTTATGGTTCTCGTGCTTCATTCACTGCAGCCTGTCTGTCCTGTGGAACTACAACAGTGACCTCTAGTGTGGCTGCTTCCCGGAGGACTCACTCTGCAGCACCACGGGCCTCCAGTACAGTGACGATTACATCCAAGTGAGTCACGTGTTGCTCGGTGCCAGAACATTTATTGCACTTGATCCTTTCTTCCATTCTGCTTCGTTTACCAAGCCATTGCATTGTTTGAGTGATGGCAGAGCAGCAGGTTTAAACACGCTGCCTTCCTCAGTAGCTGCAGGTGATTCTGCTACAGCCTCACATGAGTCAGAACGAAGTTTCCAAATAATTTCCCATGTTTGTTTTACTCTGCTTGCAAAACCAGATGGATTGAGTTCAAGGCAGGCAACAAATACCAGGAAGCTTAGACAATCTTTGGAAGGTATTTAAAAACAATCCAGCACGCTAAGTGATTGAAAACATTATTCACTAAAACTACGCTGCAACAATATATTTGATTACTTGCAAGGACAACAGATTACACTTACATAATATTTTTTAACTTAAAAAAGATGACATGAAAGCCCGCATCTGTGAGGTTCTCCAGCAATACTGAAAATTAATACTTGCACATATTGCACATATTACAGACTGTTGGGTTGGGCATAAGATCCTCCAAAAAAGTGCTTCATGGATTTGAAAACTGAAATTCCATCCATGCAGAAATGGCATCACTCTCATTGAAAAAGCTTGTGGCCTGGTTCATACACATGTAGGTCTACACCTGCACACATACATGCAGAGACACCAACAACACCCCTGTGACAACAAACCACCACCACAAATGTCAACCAGCCTCGAATCACTGCCTCTCAGAAGCTCCCCCTTTTCCTTCTCTCTCTCTCAAACACACACACACACACACACACACACACACACACTTGTTCTCCACCAGCAAGGCCCTTTAGCCTCCGGCTCTCCACAATGAAATTTTCATGCAGCCATATGGAGGAGTATTGGTGATAGAGATTTACTGTCGGGGCTACACGTCCCGCTGGAGAAAACAAGGAAGCCTGAACATATTGGCTTCTGTAAATCAGGAGGAGAGGAGAAGAGAGGAGAGGAGAAAGAGTTAGTGCTATTTGATTTCACAAATGCTGCTGTTGAAAATGGAAGCCTCAGAAAGAACGGACGTCTTTTTGTGCATGCACGAGTATGTGTGTGTCTTCTGTGCGTACTTGTGGGCTCACGCTGGTGTGCTTGTACAGTATTTGGTGTCAGAGTTCAGCCAAGCAGGTACAGGAGCAAAACAGGGCAAATGCTGACCCCCATTCTTTGTCGTGGTTCTATGGAGGAAACAGAGGAAATGGAGCTCAGAGCCTTTAAATTGACCGTGAACTTTAGAAAAACAACTCGCTGTGAGAGGAAAGGTCACTGTTATTGGAAGACAAAGACCGCTGACTGATGCCATGTTTGCAGTGATGCAATACCTCTACTGCTGCATATGTGTGTGTGTGTGTGTGTGTGTGTGTGTGTACTTTTTAAAGCAGACATAATAACAGAGGCGTAAGAGACAAGAAAGCAGAGAGTGCAGGTTGTTGGAGCTGTCAGATCCTTTGTCAGTTAAATTTGACTTAAGGGGACACTTGAGGAACTTGAGGAAACGTGTTTACTGCTATTCCCTTTCTTGCCAAGAGTGAGATGAGAGGATCAACACTGAATGCAAAGCTGGAGCCTGGAGGTGTTTAGCTTAGCTTAGCATAAAGACTTTGAGCAGGGGGAATCATCCCCTAGCAGAAATGTTAATATGGCGATTTGTGGTTGTACTGCTTTTAGTTACACACTGTAATTATCAGATTGTCTCAGAAAAAGGTGAGTGGAAGAAAAAGAGTTAAGTAAGAAGTAGAAGAGAGGAATGCTGTGACTGATTTTGGCTGTTGAAGTGACACCCTTGCCACATTATACGTTAGAAATTTTGAGTAATTAAAAACCAGGTAATGATTTATGTCTCAACCTGCAACATGGTTACACTGAAGAGGTATTTCAGAAAATAAATAAAAAGTCAAATGTTCATTTCACTTCGTTTGCTTTCATTGTTCAGCCTTTTCCTTGTAAGACATAGGCTACCATGAAATATCAACTTTATTTTAGTGAAGTGTTGCTTTGAAATGGGAACCCCCTCTTTCCTCCATGTTTGAACCCAAACACTCCAAGACGGATCAGCGACCAGCACAAATCCAAACCAGATTCCCAGTGTGACGGAGTGGGAATGCTGAGGATTATGACACACAGCTGTCCTCCCCAGTAGCCTTGTTAGCATGCATACATGCTAATGACTCGGTTAAGAATGCATGGATGGTTAGGCAGAGACAAGTTGGCTGAGTGTTGACACTGTAATGAATTTGAAAGGAAATTTAGAGATGTGAAGTTGTTTGGAGAAAAGAAGAAGAAAACAGTGTTGTCTCTGTAGTTTCAATATAAGGCAAATGATCACACCTGCTATTAAAGGTAACTGTAATGAAGACTTGGCCTGATTGCCATGGTCTAAAATATACGCTGCTGTGTGCATTGTATTAAACAATTTGGTATTTCAATTCAAAGCTAAAAATTTAATAAAATAATCTTAGTAAAGATTCATAAAATAATTTATCACTGTCAGTTACTGCCACCTGCATTTCGCCTTCATCAGATTATGACAAACAAATATATATAGTAGATTATATATATATATATATATATATATTTTTTTTTTTTATTCTTACCTTTTCTGACAAAAATTTAAAAACTCATTCAAATGTCCCCTTATATGGCTGCTGTGTTTTACTAGCTTTGCATCCTATGTTTCCATACTGAGCTCATACATAAATGCATAGTGAATATACAAAACACAGATACACTCACTGTGTCATAGACAATCACTTTTTAAACAATGCTCAGACTGATTAATCAGGTTGCTTCCTTGTCAGAATCTTCTGGTCTCCACGTGAATCAATGACAGTGAAGGGACAGTCTCTCTCTTTCTCTCTGTCTCTGAAGTGAACCTGAATCAGTGTCAGGAGAACAGTGTAAACATCCAGGTCTCAGCTCTGTCGGTCCAGACCGCACGAGGCCCCCAGCCTCAGCCTCAGCCAGCACATTCCCCCGCGTCACTCAAAGACCACAACAATCACGTCTTTGTCGGCCAGTGATTGATGACACACAGGAATTTCATTCACGGCCGCCCTGTGTTTTCGGGTTACCGTGACGACCAGGTGAAAACAGAGCACATCGGGGATATTGAGTTTCCCAACCTTGATCACAGGGGAAGAGGTAAGCAAAAAAAAAAAAAAAAAAAAAAAAAAAAAAAAAGGAGAAGCAACAGCCGAGAGGTCACTGTAGAAGTTAAACAAACAGCCATACTTGTTATCTGAAAAGATAAGCGCTGGGAATTATCGTGTGCAGTGTTCACAGGTCCAGTCGATGCCGAGTTCACCATGTGACGTTCCACAAAGGTGACATGAATGGGAACATTTCCACCTCAAGTTACTTTTTCTTTAAAATAGAAGCCATAAAAGTTTTTAAGATTGTTTGCTTAAGGTTTAACAATTTGCTATTGGATCAATTTTTCAGTTTGCATCAGTTTTACACAAGGAAAGACACACAAACACGTTCAAAGACTCAAGCACATGCAAAGCCAAGCACACATCACTTATCCACATAAATATGAACTCTGTCTTCCCCTCCACACACACACACACACACGCACTGTATCTCATGCTCGCACATGCACATACATTCACATTAAGCACACTCATTTAATGGAAATAGCTAGTTGGTAAAGTGCACCATTAAGAGAGACGGGAGCCTGAGCATAACAAAGCTCTGATGCAATATTCATGCCTTCTCATTCTGGTCTAATGCTGTTTTCCTCCATTCCAAAGCAATGGATTTGCACATAACATGTCTCTATAAAGAGTCTTAAAGTGAGCTTGGAGAAGATTTTCTTGAAGCACTCGATCACGCTACAGAGGGTAATTAAGAATTTGCTTGTTCACATGGCCATTATAATAACATGGACACATTAAACTAGAGAGGTCAGAGCTGCGGAGCGCAAGTTAAGTGTTCAGCTGTCTTAACTGAGGGCATTTTGCCACAGTGAGAATCAAACTTAAAAACTCATCCTTAGTGCTTGATAGGTATGGATTTACTTAAGCAGTCAAAGCTTCTCTCTCACTATAATGACCAATTTAAAAAGGCCACAGAGCTGACTGACTGTGGACAGCATGCACCCTCAATAGCCATTTTGTATCTCTCATTTAACCATGACTTATGTGTCAGTTAATGTGTTTATAGGACATTTAGACATGGTTGAGACCATGCAATTAAAAATAAAAAAAAAACATTTGCACCATAAATTAAATTTGCAACATCTCATTAAATGCACAAAAATGCACAATTTGACTCTAAAATGTATTCTTAAATGTAGAGCTTAATGTGTTACTCTAGAACACATGAGCAAAGTCTTACAGTCATCCAAAAGGGAAAGAGTTTACATAAAATGTCAGTCATACACAGTCATTCTCCGCATGATAGTGCACCATAAAGGGGTGCTGAGTGTAAGGCAAATAAATGACAGAAAGAGAATTACAGATGAAACAGTGGGATGATAATAAAGATAAATAATCTTGGCATTCACACCTGATCAAAATAAATTGTCCCTGATGACAAAGAAATACATGCCAACAACGTGCCAAACTCTCCTGCAACCTCGCAGAAACAATAACCATTCAGTGACACAGATATGCAGCCAGTAAAGCGCTCCAGCATATTTTAGCCTTCATCTGCCATGCAATAAATTAATATATTAAGAAAGGCTGGATATCCTCATCTGAGCTCCCATTCAGATATGAATTATTCACCTCAGCACAGCTCCTCCATTATGTGACTGCATTAGGCCTCTACATCTCTCTAGCACACATGCACAAGTGCGTACAAAGCCTGCGCACAGACGTGTATCACTGACATCTGCATGCACGTGTTTAACTTTATTTAGATTTACATAGCACATAAATACATATATATGCCATATAAATGCAGTAAACACATGCATGCACACAAGAGATCAATGCATGCGGAGTGATTGCAGGGTTCAATAAAGCCTTAACTATGAGTATGGAGATATTTCTCACTCTCATGGACACACACACACACACACACACCGCACACAGAGTAACCAAACAGTGTCGTCTTTATCTCAGGTTTTGTAATCAGTGCCATGCCGAGATCATCTCCACCGTGTACACACTGTAACCTATCATTCTAGAAACCCCAAAGTGTCATTATCGACTTCCCTCTCAGTTTGAAACACCACTCCTTTATCTGGAGTTGGTTGTTATCAGTTGTTTGTTTTGCACACAAACCACCGGCAGTGCAGAGGATGACTCGAGGAAGCGACCTCTGGCAGCGCGGACTGATGATGACAGCTTTACGGCCCCTGATTGGAAAACAACCATCAATTATGGCACATGGCACATAAAAGTAGACAGTATCAAACTCGCTTGGTATCTGATCAAACTGCCAACCAGACACACTGACAAACAGCTAAACATAATAACTTGAGAGTAATTTCTCCTTTCTGGTGGGATTTCTGTGCACTTACATTGAACCAATTAAAATATCATGTAAGAATAAACATACGTACAGCAAACAGCCGGGTCTGAATTGTTGTTTAACTTTGTGAAAAAAAACACTGAAAGCACAAACTGTCATTTGCACTCGTGACACAAATGAAGCAATAAATCAGGAAATAAAGATAAAATATGTACGCAGTTTACACCTACTTTTATTACATAACTTCTGGTATGAAAGTAAAAACTCTCGGTTGACTACTGCTGAAGATATGCAGAATGTGCAACAGTTCACAGATACAACAAAGTATTAAAGCTGGCAAGAGCAACGTCTGGGAATCAAGCTAGCTGTAGCGCGAGACTCTTAACGAAGCAACTCGGCTGCCTGCTGTTTTTGCTCTGTAGCTCCGCCCATCACCTGGCTTGCGTTTCATTTCGTTTGTTGTTGCTCTCTCTTTTAGATATCATCTAGATGCATCACTCTTCCTTTTTTTTTGTTGCTATGCTGTGTTTGCAGTTGTTGCTTAAGCTGGAGGAGCAACTTGTCCTCTTGGGTTGTCAGTCATTGTATCGGGCTTTCACTGGCTGAAACAAGAATAGGCCTAGAAAAAAAAGTGTCTGCCACGGTCTTCATTTTCTAAAGCCTGAATACGGAGCCAAGGAGAGGTGCAGAAGTCTCTTCCAGACCACATGAATTACAATTTGCTGAAAGGTTATTGTGGAATTTTCACGTGATTACACCAAAAATAAACTGCCCACCTCAGCTTTAAATGCTTTTGCAAAAAAAAGCAATTATCTGTTTGTTGATTTTCTGTTTTTTATAAATATGTAGCTACAATATAAACTTAGTAATAGTAAAAGTAACATGGTAACAGTGTTCTGCAACAGTGGAAAAACTCTCAGACATTGATATGGAAAGTTTCCTTTGCCTTTATCTCATTGCTATAGGGAACAGTTTTGCAGTTTCAATTTATTACAGTAACATACTCATAGAGCACTTTTAATGTCATAATTTATTTTGGGCAGTGTAAAGATTTGGACTTATCATTTCATCCATAAAAATCTTTCCAGTCACAGTGACAAAATCTTAAAGTTTTCCTCCTTTTGCAAAGAGGACAAAAACTTTTGAGAATAGCCCTTAAGTCAGTGATTAACTTTCTTCCCGTCTGCTGCAAGCCCAGCATGCCTCTGGTTCCACTAGCACCGGCAGTGTGATACATTACACTACGTTCTCATCATGGCCACCTAGGGTTTTTCAACAGCTTGTATGGTCCACGGTGAGTCGGCTCTCCCGTAGTGCTCAGAGGGGCAGGCACTGCTGCTAGCTAGCAGCAGGTGTGAGGAGAAACTAGAGCTCCCTGTACCCCTTTCCTGCACCACCACATGGATCTCAGAGCCAGAATCACTTTGTTTTCATCAGGTACAAATGCACAAGGAGCTAAACTGGGATTATTTACTTGCACCTGTGAAGGTTATTAGAACAAAAACTTCTCTAGCCTGGCTGTCTCTTATAAAATATGCTTGCAAATTCGGCACAATGGCCATTACAGAGGGAAGAGAACTTCTGACGCAAAGGGAGCTGAAGCTTCGATAATTGGTGATTTGTAAGGCAGTGATAGGAGAGGAAGTGAAAGAGATTTTTCTTTTCAAAGACGCATATTTATAAATACATTACTGAGCATTTTATACATAACTCTTTTTACTCCTCTTATATAAAAAATAAGCCTAGCAAAATATAATTTAATTGTAATTAATAGCACTGTCTTGAATTCGTTGAGTAAATCAGTAGATACTTAACCTCGATACATTTACACTGCAAGTACCCTCTTGAACCTGCATTAGGTAAATCAGCGTGCACTGTATGCTAAGTGTCAGTGAAAATTCCTGCGCATTTATTAAATGCGGCAGCTAAAGCACTTTTGATTGCTTGAGAGAAAGAGAGGGAGCCTTTAGAGGACACTGTAGGTTTGGGTAAGAAAGGAGCTGCAGCCTCAATCCACAGCATCACTCCATGAAACATGCATGCAATCAACAAGGTCATAGCTCCACCGATGGTTTCAAGCCAAACTCATCCATCACTGGGAAACTGGATCTGCAGGGGCCTCCATTCTGGCTCTGCTCTGACTAACCCACCCGCACAGAACGGTCCATCAGCAGCATGCTAACACTAACAGGACTACAGAGCAGCAATACGATACATGATAAGCTTTCTCCTAACAGCTCTTGGACTGGTTTCAGTACTTTTTCATTGTTTTCATTCTTTTTTTTTTTTTTTCCTGCAGCCCCTGGTTCCAAACCAAAAAGCATTACCTCAGCTCCGATGAGGTGATGACTGAAACATCAGTGGCTGTAACATTAACGTGACATGGCGTAAAAATTTCAAAATGAAAACCAAGGAATGGTACTCCACAGGCTGCGATGTTTCAACATGAAACCCGGCTCCCATTAATGCAGTCGGTGTTTTGAAATGGAGAGAGCAGCTTATTTGATGTCCAGTTGTCTTGCTCATTCGCTTTATATGGGTGGAAATAAATTTTGAGAAGTACCACAGATAATTCAGTTTCTATTTTAAAGGGGATTTCCATTCATTTTCATGTGGTCAAAATGACATTGATGATGTATTTCAGGGGCAAAACTATTTTTGTCTTCTCACCATTAGCAGAGATCACTCCTGTCTTCTACACATGTTTTTAAAATTCAACTATGCGTATACTTTAATAGATGTCAGACTGTATTTTTAAACCCCATTCACTGCCATATATGTTGAAACAGGGTACAGAAACACTATGGGACACGTGAAAGTAGCCATGTATAAATAATTTTCCCTTGTAAGGAGAGTGTCTGCATTTATTTGGTCAAAAATTGCTGCGCGAAAGACAGAGAGCGGAGCTGGGAGATGAAAGTTATTATGCCTGGAAAAATAGTTCCTTACAA
>JAPZDX010000003.1:21945239-21955753 GCA_029783625.1 Naso annulatus | reverse complement strand
AAAATAAATCTCTTTACTCTTCTTTTTATCACCCTTAATTTTTTTTTATTTATTTTTCGCTTTCAGTATTGGCTACAGCCTGAAACACATTCCTCTAGAATACATTTATTTCTCCTTCACAACAATCATTAACCAACTTGTGAACCTATGCAGTGTTTGTCATGAGGTGCAGCTGATCATAAATTACCAGCTACAATTTTGAGCAAGTGCACGTTGTTTGTTTTGTAAGCATAACTTACGACATTAGTTAATATCATAAAAAAAAACAAGAACTAGTTTTATCCACTATAGACTGCTTTGGACCTCAGTAACAGCAGCAGGCACAATTGATCCAAGATTTGTGACACGCAGATGATTCATATTCCTGTAGCTCTCCGTTTCCATTTTAGATATGTGCTCTGCACAGCTGTATTAATATCATTATTATTAATACTACTCCATTACTCATCACTTCTTCCATCCATTTTTCCAGCTACATCGCTGACCCTGCAGAGCCTCTGCAACGTCTGTCAATATGTCGCCTTTACAGCTCCATGTGCTGGTAGACAAATGGGTGTAAGAATACCTGCAAGACTCCCTGGCATGATGGGACACAGTGCCAGGCATACCAACTCAGGCCACAACGAGACCATCTCTCACTATAGTACAAGATGGTGGTGCTTAAACGCAGTGCTATCTGTGAGCAGAGACTGAGACGCTGATATTTCACACTGTCTTGATTTCCTCCAAGGCTATACAAAGCCGGGCTGGCAGCCATGTTGGAGCTGTAACTGCAGAGGGAGATAAGTGTCGTGACTCCAAGGTTTCATTACCTCCTGCACAGTTTAGCACCGGGTAGCATTAGCTGTTAATGGCCCTTCTAACTAAAAGGGGTGATTCAGACAGACAGCATTCAGCCCATAAAGCCACCGCAGAAAGCATCTTGCTAAATAAGGACACACTCTTAAAACACAAGGTGTCGTTTTCAACACTCCATGTGACTGCTTTCTGATGGCACGCAAGAGTATGATGTGTTTAATAGCACATACTAATACATCAAGTCATTAATGGTTTGTTGAAAAGTAACATTTGCAAGTTAAGTCTTGAATTAGATGAAAGAATATGCTGCAAGACCCATTTATTAAGACTGTGACTCATTCATGATAGCAGAAATTACTTTGGAGCTCAAACTATTACTACCTAATGAGTTAAGCTAATGATCAAATTGAGGGATTTGTCTGTTCTATATAATTCTATCAAAATTGTAATTTTTTAAGCTTGTTCAAGTGTTACTTTAAGACTTTAAGCATCCGACTAATAGTTTTATTTGCAGTCCGAGCCAGAAGGAAGCCATCAAAACAAATAAGCTAATATTAGCTTTTAGAGTTACCATGATGGTCGTAAGATGAAAGCTGTACCTTGGTTTATCTGCAAGTATATAACAAGGTTAGCAAGATTTAATAAGGAATCTAAATTTAGCTTGGCAACTTAGTAAATCAAATATTATATAAAAAAGATGTATGATCCGAGTTTAGGGCTGCTAAGATCTATTACTTAATAAGAGAGCCCCAACGTAAGCTAAAGCGTATAAAAGAAATTTGCTGCTGCACTGATGTTCTTGAAATTAGATCTATCTTATTTGCTTTTTTAGTATGCCTAACGTGGATGTGTAAGAATAAATATATGACATAATCTTATTGTGCTGTTTGACTCTGCTCAATTTGTGCTTGTAAAATTAAATGAAGATTGTGTGTGTGCTTAAATGCGCGCTACTGTTATAGATCCACAGCAGGAAATATGTGCACAGTGCTAATGCACCTTTTTCTATTCGTTTTAACCGCATACAGTATGTCAGTGAGTACATAATGTGGTTGTGCTTCAAAAGAAAATATTTACGATCCTAATTGCACCAAATATCTTTAGCACTGTTAAAGATGTTCTCATATTTAAGCATTTTTAAAATGTTGTACATACAACACTAAATATAACTCACTGTTGCAGACTGTTGCAAAAAGTTCAATGAAGTGCACGCACAGATGATGCCAAATAGCACAAGGTGGAAGCTGTTCACCAAACAGCCTCTTACTCTGGCTCTGTTAAAAGCGTTGCATCTTAAATTGAGATATTTAACAGGGCCCCAGATTGGCCTTTGACAGGCCATACATTTATTATAAGCAGAGTTATGGGCTTCCGTATACTGCCTGTGTATAAGCTGTTGGCTTGGTTTTTCATGCTGTAAACTCTGGTATAAAAGGTCAAGGGCCATTTGGGCATGTCGAGTGTATTTGGCAGCACATAACAGGCATCTTGTCTCTCTGATAGGTAATAAAAGCTAACAAATTAAAATCCCTGTGCAGCTCCCAAGACTGGTGACATTTACACACTGATCACCCTGTTTATGGCAACAGCGTTTGCCAAACCCCGGCTGTTGTCTCGACATGTGTCATTGACCCATTTTTCGCCCAAATATAGTCAGTTATGTTGGTGTCTTTGCACTTGTGAGAGGGCTGCTGTAACAGTGGCTGCGTTATGAGGAAAGGTCAGATAAAAGGAACTCATTGTAAAACATGAACGAAAAAGAATGTGTTCATTTGTTAATCCTTTTTGATAAACACGCAATTAAAAACAGTACAAAGGCAAAGCATTCAGTGTTTCACCTTATCAACTTAATTGGTATTTGTAAAAAATATGCTTCCTCTGAATTTCATACCCCCAACATGTTTTAAAGAAGTTGGGACAGAAGCAGCGAAAGGCTGGGAAAGTTGTTGCTATTTGAAACATTCCACAGGTAAACAGATTCATTAGTAATAGGCGAAAGTGTTGTGATTGGCTTTGGAGCGGGCATCTTCAAAAGGCTCAATTGTTCAAGGATGGGGGTTCGTCACTAGGCCATTTCCACCAACATGGAATCAATTCAGTTCCTGTTTGTGCACCTGTTGGGAGCATTAAGACCAAACAAATGGTTCGAATCTGAAAAGTTGGTTCCCATCTGAAACCAAAAAAAATAGCTGGTTTTCCTTGACGAACAGAAGTTGGCATGTCAAGTCCTACGGGCTGTTGTTCATGTCACGTCGCCCTTAGTTGATGACCTATCCTTGATTTCGATGGTTCTCTTCATAAACTCAATGAAACATCAAACTCCCGCACACTGCCTGTCCTGTTGTGCTACTGACATTTTTTTTACAGCGTCAGGTCACCTTACTTAAATCAGATCTTTTTTAGATATTCCATATGTTACTTCATTCACAGTACTAGTCACTTTATTCAAATCAGACTGTAATTATTCCTGCCTTGTTTGTAAATTATTTTTCATATAATTATGTCTTTTATCCTCTACAATTGTAATAATACAATTGCGATTTTAATTTTATTACTCATATTTTTGTATTTATTATTGTATTATGTATATGCACAAATTTAAACAGAGTGCACTACCTCATTTCACTGCATGTTTTACTTTGTATTTCTGTGTGCATGACAAATAGAAATCCTTGAATTCTTGAATGAAACCAATGAAAACGTGGGCTGGTTAGCTAGTTTGCAGCGAGATCCCAAACCCCTGACACCTCTTTTCAACCAAGGCATTTCTGGGGCTGGTTTTGAATCATTGCCTTAGTTAGAACCAGTTTTTCTTGTTTCAGCAGACAAAGAACTGGCGCCCGGCGGCATCCACCACTCCATCGGTCTAGAATGAAGAGGGCTTATGCTTATGTCATTTTAAAAAAAACCCAGCTGGTGGTCCTTGGAGGCGGCAAACTGTCTCCTTGCAGTTTGATCCTCATCGGAGGTCCAAGACAAATTTTCCATGAGACAATGTAGTCTGCCATTATTCTTATTGTGCTTGAGGATGGTGCAAGCATTGCTCAGAGAGTGGAGACATGTGAAGTGATGTCATGACGTCGCTCTACTGTGGGTCTCTAGCCCATAGGGAAGCAAAGCGGTTCTTAGAAGTTTTGCAAGTTGAACCAATTATGAACCAGCTCTAGCATCAGCCCAAAACTAGTTCATCCTGGTGGAAAAGAGGTATGAGACATTGGTTCAAGCCTCAGAGCTTATTTGGTGGATAAACCCACTTTGTAACACACAAATACCAGATATTACAATTCAGGCTCAGGAACATTTTGTGAAACCGATGTCTGAAAGCTGTTTATTTGCAAATGACTGCACTGTGTTTTTATTTACTTTTCTTCATGCCAACCTTTTTGGAATCAGGCTTGTATACTTGAAGTAATCACTATGGATACAGACGGTACTGAAGGGTAATGAAGAGGGCACAAACTGTTTGCTCATATCCAGTATCAGTTTATTGCACTCATAAATGTCTCTCTATTGGCCATGAAAAGCAATTAAGCAGATGTTTAAAATGTGATTTCTTAAAAATTTCAAAACAGTTGCTGTCCAGTATCACTGTGAGCTTCCAACAGCCCATTTTCCATTACAGTAATGTGCCACCAGCTTCATATGTCCTCTTTACTGAGCGTGTGCAGGCTTCTGACAAGGCCTGATATCACCCAATGCCATTCCAAGCCTCTTTGATACGGTGATATATAGCAAACACACAGGGTAGGAACATAATGTTAGAACATAGCATGTTGTCGGCAGGGGATACAGACTCAAACACTGTTTGTGCGGGTTCACAGTGTTCGGCGTCCTTCTCATTCCAAAACTAATCCTGCTTGTTCGTCCCTGGACTCACAAACAGCAGAGTCGGGTTTCGAGTCCTCCACAGTCTACTCTGGGACTGTGATGACAGGGGACAATCCTGTAATAGAGTTCAACATGCTGTAAAACTGTATGAAGGTGATTTTCATGGACTAACATGGAACGTCAGCCTGTTTATCACATCTGATCTATGGATTGATCTGACATGTTACTGCTGATATAGAGTGTGCTTTGCTGACTACAGTCATTTCTGTAGAGGCTACCATTAGTAGTCATTTTAAGTGATTCCAATTTATAGCAAATATTCGTCCAATATCATTTGACCTTTTTTTTTTTTGTTCATCCTTTCTTTCTGTCTCAAGCAAACTCCACATGATTGAGTCCTATTTATCTTCTTTTATTGTCCATAGTTCATTAATTTAATTTTTCAAAGACAATAAATTCTAACAAATGCTTCGTCACAGGTTCTGGGAACCTCAAAATCATTAGCTTCTGCCATCCTAACTACTATTACTGTCTTTGCATGGATTTGTATATCAAAGCTATTAGAAAAATAAAGATGCAATGTAAAAGAGTGAAAACCTCGTGCACACGTGCCAAAATAGCTTAGCACCATCATCCAACACCCCACCCCACTGCAAAATCCGGGAGTTACAATCCTGTATGGTCTCTTGCTGCCATCTAGAGTACCATCACACCTCCCCCTTTCCATGCACGCACGTCGCATACACACATACATGCACTTACACCAACACTGCAGAGCTCTCCCACCTTAGAGCCGTGGAATAAAGAAGTCATGACTTGCAACCTGTGACTTTGACATTTCCGCAGATGGAGATGATTCACCTGGAAAAACAGAATATTTTGTTTGAAAAAGGTCGTCAGGAGTCATATTACATAGTAAGTGCCTTTAGTAGCTGTTGTAGAAGTATCATCAGGACTACCAGCAGAGCTAACTACCATCTCCGAGTGCCTCCTCAGTTCACTGTTGTTATAAGTAAAACTCTCAAAAACATGACGGTGCCTGCGGTCTGGGGCTTTATCTCTCTCTCTCTCTCTGCATAGTTATGTGGTGATGTCTTCATCAGCGAGGCGTGTAGCGAACTGCTTCCGTGATCCGTTTAGTGTCAGCAGAAGTCCTGCACGTCCCCTCAGGTAAGCCTCTGTCAGACTCCAGACAAAGGCAGTATGAAGAATAACAAAGTCGAGGATGTATTCCAGAGTTCTTCCTCGAGGCAATCGGGCAGTTTGTTTTTGCCCAAGACCTGTCAAATTCTGAAGCAAAGCTTAAAGAGGGGAATAACCCCAAGAGATGAGCGACTGGCGGAAGACAAAAAACAGACGTTTAGCGTACTACCTTTCAAGAGAAATGTGAACAAAATGTTCCACCCCAAAGCCATGACAAGTGTTAATCATATTAGATGTGCTTGCAGCAATGAGATAAATAAATCTATCAATCTATCTATCTATCTCTTTATCTATCTATCTATATCTCTCTATCTATCTATCTATCTGGAACTTTTACAATGATAATGACCTTGTTTCGAGTGGGATGGAGTTGACAGGTACACTGTGGACTGGCCGTTTTTTTTTTTTTGTTTTTTTTGTCTGGTTGCTGAGTGGCCATCCAGGGCGAGCGAGGTGTCAGACGGCCTCTTGGGTCCTCAGGCCATCTGTTTGGGGTCCTACTTTAGCAGGGGAGATGTGTGGCCGTTTTCTGCTTAATTAGGTCCAGTAAACAGGCACTCATCAAAAAGCAGCTGCTAACGTCCCCATTAAGACACACACACACACACACACAGTAACACATATATGAGGACACAAAAACAGACGAGAGACAAAATCACACAAACACATCAGTAATGGCTCTGGTGATAATTAAGGTCAGTTCAGGGTCTGAACTCTCTCACCTTGACCACTTGACCACTGAGAGCCTCCCTCTGCATGTCTTAAAGTCAAGATATAAGAAAGGTTTTGCAGTCTTGTATGTCTTAATCTAAGTTGTTTATCCCTGCAGTGAATGTGTTTTGCACGTGTGTAGAGACAGAATACTTGCCACATTATCACCTCAGAAAAATTGCAGGGAGCATGAGAGTGCAAACAATCAAATGCCTAATAGCGCAATTATGAATCGCCTCCCCAGGAAAATAAAATAAGCCAACATGAGAAGCACAAGCCACATTTCCACATCTCACACCCGACCTCCTTGTTTGTGATTTCACACAACAAAGTTGTAAACTGGAGGAAAATATACTTAACCACACTGGATGTTTGCCAAATTTCCATGGGGCATTAGCAACCAACTGGTGCAGGCTCATTAAAGAGCAGAGAAACCTATAACCATTAAAAGACCATTAGGCAGCATGTAATTTTGTGGAACTAAATGGCGGAGAGTAATCAAAAGCACATGAAGCCCAGCTGGGCGACTGGGCAAACTGTTTCGATTAGGGAGAAATCCATCATCGACAATGGCAGCTTTTTGGGGGGTCAATTTTCCTGTGCGCTCAATTCTTCCCCTCTGTCACTTTCACTCTTTCTCTTATTCCGTGTTTGCAGTTTTCATGGTCTCTGTCATTATTACAGCTACAGTTAAAGCTGCAACAGACAAGATTTTTATGGCAACAAAACACCTGTATCACCACACAAAATTACCATATGAGGCTTGAATTCCACCTGACTCTAATATATGCAGGTAAAACATAACTTGAGACAGATTTGCCCATATTTAATTCTGAAATAGACCAGAATTATTTTGAAAGTTTGTATTTGTGAATACTTTTTTTTTTAATTTTTCTCTTTTATTCAACTTAGAATATGTAATGTTATAGACCAGATAGTAAAAATTCCAGCACACACCATACTCTGACACTATTATTGATAAGCTATATTAAACACACAAGGAGTGAACCAAACATCTGGTGCTTAATTGCCATCAGGTGTGCCTTTAAAAAAATCTACTACTGATTGTCACAGAAATAGAGCACAACAGGTGGACCAGACCAGAGGCAGGTTGGTTCAAAAGCAAGATTCTTCATGGTAAATATCAAAAAAACAGACGACTTAAACACAAACTAGACTGACAAGGGGATGAGGAGCAGGCAGAGAAGCTCAGGTGAAGGGAATGAGATGATACAACAGGAAAAGAGATGACTGGCTAAAGACAGTACTGGCAACAGGCAGAGCTAACGAGACTGATGCAGCACAGATGTGAAGAGAAATTGTTTTGTAGAGATACAGTCAACAAAAACCCAGAAAGCAATGACAACATGAAATACTTAATGCACTGATTAGGACAGATTACAAAAGTCTGCAGCAACGTTACTATAAATGTGCAAAAAATGTACTAGAACATAGAGCGAGAAAAGGACCGAAAATACAATAAAGTTAAAAAAATACTGTGCTTAACTTCCACCAGCCCATACAATTACTGTCAAAGAACAAATACATAGTCAAAACATTTTGTACCAATATCTTAATACTTCATTACCCTTTAACTGCGAACATTCCATGAACAATTCACGTGCACGAATGTTTGATCACCGAGTGTTGTCAACATACTTTTCAACCCTAAATAAAGCGGTTTAGAGAAATGCGACCAGCCTGCCTTGTAAAAGTCGTGTCAAATTCTCAGAGCGGCTCCCTGTTGTGGTAAATGGTGTCCAAGAGTAAGTTTATTACGTGTAAAATGTCATTAGGCCAGTCAAGGCACATATTTCTCAGGCTGCTCTGACTTTGGAGGCCATTGAAACAGGCCAGACTCTGATAAGTCAAATTAGGGGAGAATGTGAACCGACACGCCTTTCTGGGGGTTAAATCAAGTGCATGCCACCTTGTTTCAATCAAACAGTTTTCACACTCACAGCAGAACATTGGGAACATTCATCGTGGCTATATTGAAGCCTGAGGTCGTAAGTACACTTTCAGCCAGTAAAGAGAGGAATAACGAGAAAAAGAAGGTTCTGAGCGCATACGAAAGTCTTAATAGGAGCCGGACAAATGACAAAGCAATGATAATATAATTTTCGGTAACACTTCACTTTAAGCGCCCATCTTTATGTGTCATTAAATGTGAACTGTGTGTACTATTGAGCCTTGTCAAAGGAGAATTTCTGTCACTGTTGGGACAGACAATAAAGTTTATCTATCTATCTATCTATCTATCTATCTATCTATCTATCTATCTCTATAATGCATTATGAACATACTTATAATGTGTTATAATGCGCCTATAGTGCTTTATAGTCACAGTTATAAGCAAGGTAAGGGTTAACCTTAACCGTAACCACATGCAATGCATTGTAAGTGTGTTCATAATGTGTTTTAATGCATTGCAGAGATAGGCTTCATGGACACTGTTACCTAATGTTCAATGATACCTGATATCTTCACAAGTTTACTCTATACATTTGATGCCAATGGTATACCATCATGACTTGTGAAAAAAAGAGGTAGAAGAGTATCCAGGTTTCAGTTAATAGACTTATTCAAATTGCTGCAGTGTAATAAAAGTCTGTTTGTGGATCTTCATGCAACAAGTGGTAAAAAAAGTGGCAGCGCAGCACAAGAGAATGATGACTTATGAAAGGGATCCTGGGTAAAAACCTAACCATTCTTCAGTTTTCTGGAGAACTACGATGGCAGGAAAACTTGGCCAACCTGTGGTCAATGAAACTCATCCGCCTAGAGGTATTCATGGTGGTTTTACGTCTCACAGTCACTGTTTACAGCCAATCCAATGTTTTCACTCTGCAACTTCAGGAAAAATGAGGCATTTAATGCAGCCATTCATAGCCATCCAGTTTTACTTATAGCCTGAATACAAAAAAAACAACTCCAAGAAAAATTTATTAAAGCTCATGTATGCAGCCACTGTTATGACCATTATAAGCAATAGTTAGCGGTTTGTTTGTTTTTTCCTACTGGTTTGTTATATTTTTGTTAAGACAATAACAGCTCATATTAAAAACTAGCTTTCAAAGGCTTTAGGCGTAGAAAAAAAAACCTACAGAAACCTAATTTCACTATTAAACACTTTAACCAAACTGCTTCTAGTGTCTAGTTATAAGCGCAAAGAAGAAAAGGTATCAAAGATGAAATGCGACAGCAGGATCATCAAGTGCAAGAAGTGCAAGAGGAAAGCGAAGGAGGATCTAGTGTCAGCGGTGGATAGAAGGGGAGGGAAGGACGTGAAGCGTTTCTTCTCTCAACACCTCATTTACTACAGCTACACATCTGTCTGTTTAACTAGTCAAGGCACATAAGAAACATCAGGGCTTTACACGCTGCCCATTCTTCACAATAAAACTGTATGAAGGCCATGGTGGCTGATGGGAAATACCAAACCTGAGCTGGAGCTCTGAACTCCTTCACTCATTGGTCTGCGATGAAAAGAATTTTGTTAATGTTTGGCATGAAGCTCACTGGAGATAAGACACTCACTTTTAATTTCAAAGAGTGTGCAGAACAATTTATAGAAATGCAAATGCACTCAAACACTTTTTATTTGTTCGTGCTGTAGAGGACAGATGTTGCAAATCCAGCTTAATTTACTTGATTTCATTTATTTTACGTCTTCATTGATGTCGAGCCAAGACTTTAACACGCCGGCCAGTTAATCTGGGAAATGAAGGAGAGAAAGTGAGTGCAGATCTCATAAAGGTTTAGCGTGCCTTTGCAAAAGAAAGTAAAGTTGAGAAACACAATTTATTAGCAACCATTTTACAGCCTTTCAAAGTTACTGACAAAGCGTTTGGTTTTAGTCTGATGCTGTTTTTATGGTCTGTGCAACCTGCAGGAGCACCTCCACTTTATTTCTGCTCCGTCCCATTTAGGTTTTAACAAACTACATTTTACACTTGAACACTTTTAATACT
>JAPZDX010000003.1:21804217-21815652 GCA_029783625.1 Naso annulatus | reverse complement strand
TATGAGCACATGTAGTGTGAAAATGACCAATTTCAGCAGTCTGACACAGAGATAACAAGGTAAAAAGTGCACTAAGAAAAGGGGACAGAACTTGTGTTAAGGCTCTATTTTTAGACTTTTACCAAAAAAACTTTCCACCCTGATCAGAGTATAAAACTTAAGTTGAAGTTTCAACGTTACCATGGTGGAGTTGTCTTACGGACAGATCAGGCGCCACAAATTCAGCCAGATTTTGACCCGATGGCAGAGCATCGTCCCACGCTGAGTTTGATTATGAAAGTTCTTGTAGTGTAACATTATCAATGTTGCGTCCAGGAGGCCCCACAACCCCGACTCCACATGACTAACAAGTCAGAATTTTTTTTGCATTTCCTGTGTGGTGGACCGATGTCAGTGACGTGTATCCTGATTATGACTAATAGGATAACATTCTTTATGGCACTCGTGTCATTATGATGATTGCTACATTACTGTTATATTGCTCATATCTCATTCTTACTTCGAGTTCTATTTGAAGGACAACCAGCCCATATTGTTCTCTTTGTGACGGAAGTCCACAATCCTTTTTGTCTTTGTTTTATTTTTCTTTTCTGCACACAAGACTGCTAGCATCACACACAGCGCTTCTGCACGTTTGCAGATGACGTCATGACGACAGCACACGATAATATGTTGGGATCGCTCTTATGGTTTTGCCAGTCAGTAGGTGAAGACAGTACAAGAATTTATTCGTGTAGTCTGACATGGTGGCATTGTGAAAGACGAAAAAAAATTGTGTAGTCTGATCAGGCCATTAGTAGCTTAACCTTTAAAGTTCTCCCAGTCGCCCAAACAAAGCAAACCTTTACTTTAAATGATAAGAGAGAAAACAGAAAGTCCAGTTCATGTGATAGTCACATACTCCGGTTTGTAATAGAGGAACACAACTTTCACATAATTCACACTGACAACATGCAAGCCTCATTTCAGAGTTCATGCTCATTTTATTTATGGGATCTCACTGGAAAAATACGAAAGAGGATGGAAGTCTCTCCATAACTGTTACCACAACAGTGACACAGATGTTCCGCTCTGCAATGACAAGGCTCAGTGCAGCCTGTAGACAAACTGAGTGTTTGTGACGCAGTGGGAGGTCGTGTTCTTGTGTGTCTTCCTCATAATGGGTTTCTCTGCGTCCTTGTGCCACAGAAGCTAAAGAGCAGAACTATGACAAAAGTGGTGGGAAGCATAAACAGAAATAAGAAAAGCATTTGTGTTCCATCAATCTTGAAATAATTGCTGCAAAACAACATTTGCTGGCCAAGATATGTCCTTTTAACTCGGCGTCTCTGGCAGCCACTGTGTGTGTGATTGAGTCAGTTTCTGTGTGCGTGTGATCGCTTTTTCCATTATGAATCACTTTTATTATTCATAATTAAGAAAAGCAGTGAGCCTAATGCTGAAAAGAAAAACAAAAACATCCCCGTTCAATAATACAGCTGGTCCACAATCAGAGTTTCTGAGGGCTGTCGGCCGGATGGACACACATTAAAACGTTTCCAGTCGAATACTTTTTTACTGTTTCAAGTCACACGTCACTGTTACTTTTTAGATCTTGTTTGTTTAATCTTTTAGGCGGATGAGGATTTTAATCACTGAGCATCTGGGTCTAAAGTTTTCGAAGAAACAAGCTGCGGCTATATTTCACACTGTTATTAACGGGGGAGTGTCGTTCACTACACAGCTTGTTTGTTATCCTCACTTCACCTTCCTCTTTTCTGCTCCTCTTCATGCACACATAATGAGGAGACAACAGCTGAAGTCAAGTTAAACATTGCTGGCAAAGAGGTAACAAACAGGCTCAGTAGTGAACAACACACCAAAAGGCTGACAGATTATGTTTTAGTTTTTATCTGAACTACATCAAAGAGTATTCGGCTAAAACAGATCAATGAGGCTGTTTTTTCCTTGTTGCTCTTACAGTTTGCTGGAAGAGATGTAGTGCAACTGCACTGTGTAAACGCAGAGAGATCACTTTGCTGTTGTTGTCTTCTTCTTCTTCTTTTTTCTTTTTCTTCTTCTTCTCCATCTAATTCATGTTTATTGACAGTTTGCAAAACAAGTTAAAAATTGCATACCACCATCCAACATGCAAGTGCATATGGAAACTGTTCTATTTGTTGCCATATCTTCAGTATAGCCACAATGTAAATTTCTTATAATCAGCCATGTTCTTTCCATGTAAAATATTCCATTTATTTATTGTTTGTTTGGTTCCATTTCTGACACTTCAACCTGATCTATAGGCTATTGATGGGGTGATGGGGTGAAGGGTGAGAGGACTTTGTGGGAGATTAAGCTTGTTTGTGTGAACGCATCTGGAAAAATTCTCCTGTTAATGTACAACTGATTTGTTTTAGAGTATCTGTTTCATTGGGAATGTAATGCAGATTACACTAACCTGATGTGAAAACTTTTACGATGAATCTGTCTGCAGCAAGCCACTGTCAGTATATATATTTGGTTGGGGTGGGAATCGAAGGGTAACTCACGATAAAATACAAGATACATGGCTCACGATAACATTAGTATCACAAAACAGCGATTTTATGATAATCAATATATCGCAGGACAATTAGATAATGATACATCACGATATCTGTCTACCTGAAGAATACAAAATGCATACATTACATGAGTACAAAATTTTTGTTTGTCCCACTGATGTTGTAAACGTTAATGCACTTGAAGCATGATTAACCATTTACTGGTGAATGTTAAAGCGTGGTTAAGTTAAGGAAAAGAGAGTGATTTTGGCCGAGGCATAAAACTGGATCAGGGCTCAGCAGCCTTTACTATCAAAAGGGCCATTTTGCCTCCCTTTCTTGCCATAAAGAGGTACACAACCTTAAACGTATGAAATAGCTGATCATAATTTTTTAATAGGCTTAAGTGACCACTTGTAATGTTTTTCACAGTGGGCTATTTATGCTTTTTAAGTAAATGAACTTAGAATCCTCTTTGTGTTTGTGAAAATTAGTAAAATAAAAAGTTGTCTACTTTGATAGGAAGCCAACATTTCACAGCAGTGTAGCATTGAAACAGTAAAAGTAAAAAATATGTTAACAAGTTTCAATTCAGTCTTGACCAGAGTCAATTTAAGCGTGAGTTAATCCTCAGCCATGTAGCAATCTGCCCTCAGTCCTGATCAGAAAGCACAGCATCAACTTGCTCATTCCATTCACTGACAAAATGTCAACTTGCCAGGACAGATAATATTCCATTTGACGATGTATTTTTACAGTCAGAGAATAAAAATATAATGCAATCGGCAATTACAGGGTCCAAGCAGAATGTAGCGGCAAAAGGCATTGTTGTAGGTCTTGGCATCACACCTGTGCCTAATTTCGTAGCCGTAAGCCAAAATTGCTGATTTTTTAAGATGGGAAATAGCGCACCCATGAGGCCGATTGGTGTGAATTTCACAGCCTGAATTGCAGCGTAGATGTTGGACATGTGTGTGAAGTCTCATCATTTTGAGCCTTACGGTTTCAGAGATAGAGTAACTTCCTGTGGCTGTAGCGACACACGAACTTCGCCACATCACCACGGCCACACCGTCTAAAGAAAAGTCACCAAAAGCACCAGTTCTCATCGGCATGGTCTGTTGTACATGCTGACCAAAAATAAACCCAATCGCATGAATGGTTTCTCAGTTTGATCGTTTTGTGCAAACCCTGGGAATAGCTGGAATGGAACATTTAAAACAAAATGGCCAATTTCCTGTAGGGTTAAGATCATGGCACCAAGAGACTTTTTGGTACATCTGGACATCTTACATGTGTCCACTGAATTTCTTAGGCCAAATTTAGTGATATAGTGTAAATGGGAAACAGTGGGCTGTTGGACAGATCTGCCAAGTTGCGTCATTTTTCACCACAGGGTTTAGGAGATCCAGGTACTTTTAGCGGAGAATAATAAAAAAGAATCCTAACACTAACAATGGGTGTGCAGCACCTTCGGTGCTTGGACCCCTAAAAAGGACTCCAGGACAGTAATTTTCCGTCCTACTTTTTGGGGCTCCCTGCCTGTTTTAGACGTGTCCCTGATTCAAATGGTCGGCTTGTTATCAAGTTCTGCTGACGTCTGATAACGAGCAGGGACACATCTTAAACATGCACACTGAAAAACACTGCTCTAGCCTTAGAGCAAAGATCATGTTTAAAAAATATGACTGCAGTTCGTTTCTATGTCATTTTTTGTCAAAGCCACAGAGAGCCACTGCAGAGGGGCAAAAGAACGGCATGAGGCTGAAGAGCCACAGGTTACAGAGCCCTGAACTAGACGTGTGATGTAACTTTGGCAGGAGATGAACCCCATTCTCTGGTGTTACAGTCCAACTTTGCCCAACTTTGTTGACCAGGAAAAACACTGGCAGGGGGTGGAATGAGGCAGCAATTAAATTTCTGAGGAAATGTGATTGGCAAAGCAAATTAGGAGTAAAGACTCTTTCTTTTCTTGAAAGAGGATTGCAGATGGTAATAGCAATATATCCAATCTAATAATTAAATTTCAGTGTAAAATCCTTGACAGCAGGCCTAAAAAATATGTATCTGTCTTTATATGCATGCACATGATTTCAAATGCTTCATGTAAGCAAACAATAATTGCAGCTCTTTGCATGATCCATCTCTCCATTTATCAAAAATACAAATGAATCTTATTTGGCCTTTAAACTGTATCTAATTCCACAGGCAGGTTGGGGAATAAAATTGACTCAAGGCAATTACAAACACTATTACATGCTTTCTGTCCTCTTCTCTGTGTGTTTCCATGCAATATTAACCGTCTTGACGGTGAGAAGTCCTCCATCATGATTGCCCATGTGACTAATTAAACCGACCATGCAGCTGCATTCTCTCCTCAGTTTCTGTTGAACTGAACAGGTTAATTGTAAGCGACCCACATGGCCGTCTGCTGCAGTCATTACTTACATCTTTCTGCCTTTTTCCTCTCTCTCTCTCTCTCTAACTCTTAACTTGAAGCATCCCGTCTCCCTCTCTTGGCTGTTTCCATGGTGACGCCCAGCCCTTTGAAAACACAAACCTTGTTCCCTAAATCAAGAGGGGGAGAGGGGGCTCAGTTGATTTACCACTTGGCTCGCTGGGTGAGGTCTGTGTTTGACTGCTCGAAAACAGAGCGAACTAACCGACAGATCAATGCACGAGCCAATGAGAAAACAAGGGCCCTTCTGTGGTGGTTAGCTAGCTAGTTTTAAGTGACTTCACATTAACAATAAAAGAAGCCCCTCAAAGTTCGTCACGGTTAAGTTATTCATTACCAGATGCTTTGCTTTGTTCACTCCAAATTGGTGGTTAATTGGATAAATTGATTCAATATTGACACTATTAAACTTTACGGAGGGTTATGCTGCTTTATATATTAAAATGTAAACATTTTAAAAAGAACATCTCCATAACCAGCATTCCCTGTAGATGCTTTGCAATTAATACAATGTTCCAGTGCAGTGGGAGGTCTGCAGCACTAAGAGTCAATCAGCCTTTGAAAATGTAAAACATCCAGAAACCATCCAACTTGCCAGCAGTGCTGATGACACCAGCAACTTCATCTCCCATTTTTTTCCCTTCTTCACTTTTATGCTTGATGCTTTTGCTCAGTAAGCCAATACGGGTGGCCGCTGATTCGGAGCTGCCAAGTCAATAAAAGCAATTAGATATGAAATCACTTCAGAGAGAAATGATTTCTTACTGGAAATCTGCTGATCTGTGGCCCAGCTGAGTCGCCCGGCCAAATACGACCAGAGACCGTGAACGGCTTGATTAATGGGAGGAAGCAGTGGCGAGACAAAAGCAATTCTCTGGCAGTATTCTGGGAGAAGCAGGAGTATTAACAAGAGGCTTATTACAACAAAAAGATTGCAGTTCTTTCTGCTCTGTTTGATAAGATAAACTGTATGTTTTATCTTTAAGGTTCAATAAGCTCTGAGAGGCTGCACTCAGGCTTCGTGTGGCTTTGAGTTTAAATGCTGATGTTCAGCAGGTTTTATTTAGCAGCTTCTGCGTGAGCTTAGATTATCTTAAATACATCTGATTAATAGTGTATCCCAATATTTGTCTTTGTCAGATCAAGCAAATCATTAAACGTTGTTTTCTTTTTTGTTTTGTTTGTTTTTTTTTTCAAATGAGAAAGCTGACACGACTTATGTATAGTACTGTACTTAGCACATGATCTGTGGTGTTTATTTCATTGGTATTTTTGCTCACCTGATATATCTGTAATATTGGAAAAGGAATTAGCCTGCAGGTGCGAGTAAATTGATGTTTCCATAGTGTGATCCATGCTGCTCCCATGCAGCTCTGTCATAGCATTTGTATACCATAAAGACTCAGCCTCCGGTGTGACTGTATCGATTGTTGGCAATGCTGTATGTCTAATGTACTATGTGTTTCTTGTTTTTTCCTTGCAGTAATTTAATTAACATATAGTGTTAAAACGCTCATACAAAACTAAGTTTAGAAGTTTTATTTCTTTATTTATTATTAAGCTAGTGTATTGTTTTTGGGATTGAATCTGTAGAGATTTTGGAATAAGTTTCCCCCAACTGTAATAGGCAGTAGTAATCAGCCAGGAAAAACATCATGTCATAAGCTGTTGATCTGATTACTGTCTGCTCGACCACGAAGCTGCTCTGCTCCTGAAATCTGGCTAGTTTGAAGCTCGATCACCTGTTGAATCTTCTTGGGTGAAAATTCTCATTATGATCCAGTCAATACTTCAAACATCCCCACCTGACACTAGTACGCTTTTTCAGCTTTTTCACCTCATCCTTCCCTGTATGAGGCAAGAGATATAATATTCACAGTGATAAAGGTTAGTGCTCATGTAGTTGTTTTCACAATTTATTATTTTGTGATTTTTTATGTATTTTTCTTGGTCTGACATGAGAAACATGCTGCTTGATGAACCTGAGGTATCTGTCTGTGTCCATTAGACCCAGAGACAAAGTTAACCACTGAGGTGTGCTGCTCTTTTCTCAGTTCATAACACCGGATTTCCTCCTCTAAGCCGTTACCTGGACACCTTGATCTCTGCTGCGTTCAGCATGTGACTCATACAGACTGAGGCTGGCACACTGTCACACTGTGTCCATATAGTCTGTGTGTCTGTGGGTTAAAAGGCTCATGAGGTCACCAGAAAAAGGTAAATTAGCTCTGTATAATATAAAGAAACTGATGAAAATGATGTCACAAAAAATGACCATTACCTGCACGGACTGTTTCAAATGCCACTTTAAACCATGATGAAAGGGTTATGTTAATAATAGTAAGCCTTAAAGGTGAAACAAGGTGTGCCCAATGTATTTTTTAACCTTATGCAACCATCAAGAGATGGAATTAGGTGCTCAAATAGCAGAAAACTGCTGCACTCAAGAGAATTCAAATAGCATTTCATAAAAGAGGATACAGGAATTTAGAATTTCTGTGTAACAGCAGGGCTGCCCCTCCCTATACGCAGAACATACGCCGTGTGTAGGGCCTCACTTTGTGCTGGGGGCTTCATTTAATGTGGCGCAGTTGTGCTTGCCACAGTGTCCCTAGAGCGAGCAGTTTGCAAAACTCCAAAGCTGTAGCTCGCGAGGCCAGCATGCGGCAAGTCAAGTCAGTAGAGTTTGAGAGGAGAGAAGGTCATCTACCGCACACATTGCTGCACTGATTTACGATCAACATCCGACCAATCACTGCTCAGAGCCAGGCACCACTGCAGGTGAAGAGATGGTGACAAAAGACACTTTGAATCCGGTGTAGGCATGGGCCGGTTTCAAAACCACTCATATTTTACGTCATACCATTCCTACAGTACGAGCTGTCCCCTCCAGTAAACCGCATTGATACGTAATTTGGTTTGTTTGCTTCTTTTGGGATGGGGTTGCATTTCTTTGCGTTGTGATGTGTTCAAGCACTATTCAGTAAAACTGAGTATTCGGAGAAAGTAACTTGATCATGATTAGTTCAGTGTAATTTTGTAGAATGTAGTGTTAGGCAAGAAACTAAAACAAACAGGCTACAGCTGTTTGAAGAAGAAATGGAAGAAATCTACATAAAAAATGGAAGGAATATATTTCATATTGTTTTTCAGCAGAAGAATTCAATTATTATTTTTGTTCACTACTTGTTGAGTTGCAGGTTTAGGCTCACTTAAGAGACTGCATTTATTTAAATTTTATTTAGAGGAAGTCAGTTATTCATGTTAACATTTTAACTTTACATACACATTTATTGTTCCAAATATTCTTTATGTTTTTTAAAAATAAAATAGATTGTGTTCAGTGTAAAAAAAAAAGTTGTTGTTTTTTACCCAGATGTTTCAAAGTAACACATTTTCGAACTGTAATAGCTGTAATAGCAGTACCACGATACGGTATTTTTCCTTAAGGTTATTGTACCACCAGAATCTCATACTGGCCCATGTCTTGGTATGTGTACAGACCGGGGCGGGGGCCTCATAACAAAATTTCACTTAGGGCCTCAATTTGGCCAGGGGCAGCCCTGTGTAACAGCAACAAGAAAATACCAACAAACAATTGAATTCCCCTAAAAGGCATTTGCATGTACAAATTGAGTGAAACTTAATTGAATCGTATTTAATGATCTTGCATCATTTGTCTTACAGAGGAAAACCAAAATTTATGGTGTAGGAGGCAACTACCAAAAATAAGCAAAAATTGTGTGGGCACTTTATTTGAGGAGTACCCCTACAGATAGCGTGTGAAGTATTTGTAACATTTCAACAAGTTGTTGATCATATTGCTGTCACAATTGTTTGTGGAATATCTATGTTGAATATTGAACATTTTTTAGAATGTTCAGAGTGTTTTCAGAATTTTCAGCCAAGATCAATGATACTGGTTACATAAAACAGTGACATTGTTGAATGTCAATTAATGTTATTGAAATGTTACAGATACTCTACAAACTATCTGTAGGCGGACTATCCAAATAAAGTGTTACCAAATTGTTTGATGTGTTGACAATATATTGTTCTAAAGATCAATATGTTAAGTTGTATTTAAACCAGACAACTTATTTAAAACAAACAAAAAACAGAAAATACAGAGTTTGTGCTTTCTGTTGCTATATGAGTCTATGGCAATCTTATTCCATGTGATGAATTGATCGTTACTGAAGATGAAATAATTACTTGTGTTTTGAGGAGCCCGTACAGACTTAGAACAGATTAAATGAATTAGTAATTTACTTGTTTAGACATTTTCAGTTCATGTTATTGTTATTTATTTATTATTATGTTATTTGATCATGAAATATTTTTGTTACATTACTTTTTATATTGCAGCCTGGAGCACTTATGAGGTTTATTTACTTTAAACCTGTGAGTCTCTTGCTTGAAGAGACTCACAAAATGCACTTTTTTGTTTTATAGCGACAGCAAGTTTTAAATTGGGGTCACAAAGCAGTCATATCTTAAATACCAAATCTAAGTGCAGAATCTCTTAACACACGACACTGTGCTGCTGTCTGTGCATCATTATTTAGGTGTTTAAAAGGAGCAAAGAACACTTACAACACACAACTATCTTTGCTGTACACAACATACAGTGTGAAGACTAATGCAGCAGATACAGAACCAAAGGATGTGCAGACTTAATAACAGATCTGAGGTGACTCGTTCCTTCTATCTGCTCTGCTTATTGAGTTACACTTCCTGCCCTCCAGCTGCTATAACAAATACACTGCAGTTGTCTTCTTCTTGGTGTGAAGTAATAATAAATATAGTTTTACAGTAAGATGCAGAGGATGTGGAAACCAATTTAAAACATTAGAGGCCACTGTAAGACAATTAAGGCATAGATGACGCATCATTTGTAGCTAATTGTGCTTGCCTCCAGTGTTTCGATCTGTTTGGATGTTAGCTGTTTAAGTGTTGAACTGGTTGAAGTTGCAAAGCACGTGAGTAACAACGAGTTAAGAGCTCTGTAAGAAAAAATGACACAGGAGAATAAAATCCTGTCCTCACTTTAGTCATATCTACCTTAAGCAATAAGCATGCTGAAATCCAGTTTTAATTTAAAAATCTACACCAATGCAGCACTAACCTATGTGAGGTTGTGTCTGACTTTTCTCTCATCGCTGAGAAACAGGGAGGCTTGAAACAGGAATCCATAAAATCCTCAGTTCATGAATCGTTTCTGTCTTTGATTTTCAGCTCTTTCAAAAATAAATAAATTAATTTTAAAAAAAAATTAAAAATTGCTCAGAAATTGTCGTCACCTGTGAGTCAAACAAAGTGGGAAGTACTCTGACATCTGCCGTGATTCCTCAGATTTTCCAAAATTTAGAGACTCCTGTGGTGTTATTTTTCACATTAACATCAATATGTAGTTTTAAAATATGCTTTTTGCTAATGAATGGGTGCTTTATGATGACACAAAAAAGATTCCAACACTTAATAATGTTTTAGTGAACGCTGGGGAACTTTCTCAGTATTGTTTTTGAACATAAAGCAACTAAGGCTTCTGTCCAGATCCACCAGTGAAGATCAAGATCGTAAATTAAATAAACACAATGAAACAAATACGTTTAACATACTAGCATATTTATTATTAGTATTTATTGTTCAATTACAGTTCAGATCTGATATGTTGCTCCAACTGACTGAAAATGGGTCTTTTCAGCTTAATATTAAAATTATGTAATAAATAATAATTTATGTAAAATTGAAAACTTGTGTACATATATGCATGTTTATCTGGTGTTTCATGCAAATCTTTCTATGCGGAGGTGCTGTGGTCTAAAACACTTAGATTTAATAAGTTGGTGCAGGAAAAGTTGAGGATAAGAGTCAGCAAACAATTAACAAATTTAGCTGATAGACAGTCCCCACAAGTATAGTCTGACACCAAAGTGTGAGTGTATGGAAGCGTATGTGGGACTAACTTCAAATGAGAATGAAAATCTAAACATTAAAATGCAATTTCACAACAACATGATCATTTTCAAAATGTATATGTGCTATTTGAGTCAAAAGCCGAATGAAAATGCAATAATTCAATTTGCATTTTCATTTTCAAACACGGTGTAACCACATTAATTTGAAAATGAAAAGCTGTTTGTCATTTATTGTCATTTGAAATAAGTCCCACATTGGACCAGTTAGAGTCTTTGAAAATGAAAATTCAAACAGCTTTTCATTTCCAAATTAATATGGTCACATGTCGTGTTTGAAAATGAAAATGCAAATTGAATTATTGCATTTTCATTTGAATTTTGGCACATACACATTTTGAAAATGATAATGTTGTTGTGAAATTGCATTTTAATATTCATATTTTTATTCTCACTTGAAATAAGTCCGACATACGCTTCCATAGTGAGTGAACTCATGCGAGTCCAGGTTCACTCTTGTCAGTCATTAAACTG
>JAPZDX010000003.1:21777940-21789680 GCA_029783625.1 Naso annulatus | reverse complement strand
TTTCAAATTAAAAAGCTAAATAAATTAAAACTCATCGATGCAATTTGTTTGGAGAAAATTATAAGGGTCACAAGGGTATGTTTTGTGTTGACAGCAGCAGCAACAGCAGGAAATCAGTAATGATTAATTCTCAGACTTTATTAATTGAAAATTAGATGTCACTCTACAAGTCACACAGATCATGTTTTTGTAAATGTGCAGTAATGAGAACTGAGCACCGAAGATAGAGACATTTAAAGGTCAAACATATTCTCCATCACCGGAATCATCAGTCCCCCCTCTGATTCCTGCAGTCTTCTTATAGATTATAAGCTTCAAACAGACTTTTTATGTGTTATATGCTTGGCAGCTGACATTGGTTTAGTTCCCAGAGCATCAATATGACCTTTGCGCATGCACCCTCCCATACCTTTAACCTTAACATAGCCTGGACCTCAGAGGAAAGGAAAATACATAAAATCAAAACAGCAGATTATATTTTAACATTTGACAGCTTGCCTTCTTTGTGTATCATTTTTAAACGTTGTAGCCTAAACAGTCAGAGGGCAAGAGGTAGCAGAGCAGATGGAGGCATGTTTACTGAAGGATGCATTGACACACTTGATTGCAGCCTGGAATCAGTCCACAGTCTAGCAGTAAATCTGCATATTGTTAATGCACACACTCAAAATGCCATAAACAGCAAATCTATACGGTATCAAGTATAGCCTCAAACACTTACCAGTGGCATAAGCAGCGCTGAGTCAGCTTCTGTCCTGTTAAGCTACCCTGCCTCCGTGCTGAGGGAACCAGTCAGCCATCTGTTGACCTAATGAGCTGACTCTACTCCACCAAAGCAACTCGACAGCACAGCTTCACCCTCTAATTGCCTCATTCACAGCTCCGCAGTATGACTGAGCCTCTCATCGTCTGCTGTTTGCAGCACACAGCAGCAGCGCTTTTTCGCACAGTTCCTGACGAGTTTTGTGTTTTTTCTTGAGTTGTTTGATGTTTGTTCAGCTTTTCTTCATGTGAGGACAGTTGGCAATGCCAAACTGTCCAGTTGTCTCCCTGTTATTGGTTGCGCAATAATGAGGTTTTAGAAATTATTGAATGCGGCACAGCGTCTTGAAATGCAAATAGATGCTCTGTGCAAGAAAATTGTCAAGTGAGAAAAAGAGAGAAGAAGGGCCTCAGTTTAATAGTTTTACAATTCAAGGGATGCTCTTAGGGAAAGTGTGAGGCAATTAAAATGTGCACCCCGGGGCACCTCTAATTACCTCACGATGCAAACAGCAACATCCCCAGTCGAGTCTGCATTTCCGGCCATATTTGTACTTTCAGTGTTGTAATAAATCATAAATTGCCCCAAAATAAGCTTTACAAACTCCTCCAGAAGAAGGCTACAGGCCGAAATGCACCCAAGTAATGGTTTTTAATTATATTCTACCTCTAGAGCCTGCCAATGTAATAAAGGCATTTAAACTTTTTTCTCAGGACAAGTGCCCTGGTTTCTTCCTGTTTTTGCAGACTCTGCATCTCATGGCTCCATCTCATGGCTCAGTCTTTATCGCAGTAAATTGGCATATTTGTCAGTCAGCTTGTAGTTCCATCACCTGTTGCCAAGAAGTGCAGCGTAGAGCATCCAATAGGAACTCGCGTTCTCTGAGATGACCAGTGACTGGTCGAAAAGTGCCCGTCACTGTCTGAATACAGAACCAAGGAGAGGAGCTTAGATCTAGTGTTCTTTTAGATTACCTGAATTACAATATACTGAAAGGTTATTATGACTTTTTTTGTTCAGTGACACCAAAGATAAACCGCCTACCTCAGCTTGAATTGTCTGGATACATTCACAAAAAGCAGCAGATTGCAAAAAAGGATTATTGGCGTAAGTACAGTGCAACATTGTCTGCGTTAGTGTCAACTTTAAAAAAACAACAACAATGAAATCACTGAAGCTACACAAAGATCCTTGCAACAAGTGCAAAACACCAAAATCCCTTCGATCATACTGTGCAGTGGACACATGTTGGACCTGGCCTGGAAATGATTGAAACTATTTCTCCGTTAGATGCGCATATTGGTTTATTTAACCTCTAACAAATCGGTAAACAAGCTCTCCAAATTACTTCAAAAATGCCCAAAATATATAAAGCAAGAACAGACAAATGTATTTCAGCCTTGGCTTAACTGAGTTTCATTAACTGCTTGGCCATTGTACACGCTCAGTCATCGCTCTCTTTGAATCACACAAGTGCGGTCTGAGTAATGAGCCTTCGCGCGATGCTGCTAGCTTGTTGTTAAGTGGCATTAATCAAGGCTGCCCACTAAGCCCGGTGGATTTCCTCAGACTTGAAGGGTGTAATGCCCTCTGTCATACAGTGCACAATATTGCTGGCCAAGCTAAGTGGAAAATGGCAGTGTTTAGACCGCAGCAAGAAGAAGGGAAGTGTATCTGCTACATTTACATAGCCGGACAGTTTTTAGCAAAACAGATAACCTCAGGTCTTCAACTGCAAAGTGACTGCAGAGTTGTGCTTCTTGCTCACTTGGCTCCGAGGTTTAATTTGGAGGAGACAGTGTTTATGCAAACGCTGATTTCTCAGAAATCAAACGATAAAATGAAGTTCAAAGAAAAAGACACGCAGAGGCGCAGCACGCTGTCGTGTTTCGATGGTTTGGATATCTGATGTTTTGTACTGGGCTGAGTTTGTTGAACATTAATATGACATAGTAATATACATTTTGTTAGTTACCCGGTTTCTCTCTCTATTTTTGACTCTCTCTTGCTTCCTCTCTTGTTCTATGTCTGTCTCCCTGACATCTGCCGAGCAGCGCTCCAAACAGGAGTCTTTGAGTGATATTAGTGTTGAGATGGGTGCTGATAAAAATCTGATGTATGGTGTGTGTGTGCCTGTGTGTGTGTGTTTATAAACCCTGTAAGCTGACGGCGTTCTTCAACAGTATGTCAGTCTGCATCTAGTTAGTAAGAGCACACACACAAACATGCTAAAAGCTTTTGAACTCTCCTCACACCCATCACCCGTGCTCGCTGCATCCCACATCATGGAAAATTGGCTCCTGTCCGACTCTTTCTTTGTGTCTGTGCCCCTTTTCCAAACTTTACTATCGCTATCTCTCTCTCCATTGCTCTTTGCTTCCATCACATGGCTCAGAACAGGGATAGAAAAACAAACAGCTGCTTCTTAAGCTGGTGAACTGATGAGATGTCCGGTCTGAGTCCCTCAGTGCTGCTATAAATGTGTTTTATGCTAAATGATGCTTTGAGGATTTCGATTTAAATATTAGATTTTTATGCTATTTCACGAATTTTCAGGTTTTTTTATTTAAACTTTTCTATCCAAATGGGTTAACAAGATTGTTTTTTTGTTTTGTTTTTTTTATATCTCTAAACTTATCCGTTAACCAAAGTAAAACTGATTAAGAGAAAAAGTTAAAAACATCTGTATTCTTGTGGACACTTGGGTCTGATCAATATATTGATGATATTATTGGCCAAAATCAGCCCATCGCAGACATATCGGTGTCACATTTTCTCTAATGCATTGATATTAAAAAAAAAAAGATTCAAGACTGGAAAAATGCTAGGACTACTAATGTAAAATGGTGTAAATATGTGGTTTGTCCAGCAGAGGGCTGTCTGTAATAAGTGAAATGTTGACTGTTCAGTGCACTCGTGTTTTCAGATAAAGTTGGTCAAATGTCAGATGTCCTGCCTCCATTACATATCTTTGTCACAAGTATTGATAACCACATTCAGCTGATATTGTACATAAGCTTTATAATGTCAGCTGATACATCCAATATTGAGATTTTCTTGCTCCCTAATATCAGTATCGGCATTGGCCCCAAAAATCCTGCATCAGTCGGACCCTAGTAGACACAGCCTGAGTTGGTCTTTAGACATGTTGGGGCTGTTTTGGAGTTAACATAACATCCTGAGCTAGGCTAATATGATCCAAACCTGGCAACCACAGTCGAGAGCATCTTAATAAAGAATAAACATTGCTGAAAATGAAATGTAGAAAATGCACTTTCGCTTTGCTGGTGTCTTATATTTGCAGAGGTGTGAATGAATGTTTTGTCGACCAATTAAGGAAAAAGAACTTCAGAAACTTGCATCAAGTTGAAAGATACTGTACACGCTATTATAGCTTAGTGGGCAACAGCTTGGTAAAATAACATAACAGAACAATAACCCCTCAGCCCAGGTTCTGGCATTTGCATTGGTACAGAAACACCTCTTTGAAGCTTCCTTAAGTAAAACATTAAATTTCTTCCGCCTGCATCCAAGGCGGCTCTTTGAACCCTCTGAGGTGAGTTTGAGAATGACCGTAATTACACTTCAGCTTTTCTTTTGATGGAGAAAAACCTTTGGTAAGTGAGCAGAGAAAACTGGCCCGTGTAGAGCCATGTGCTTGGCACAGCTCTGTTTGGTCAAGTAGTTGCTTAGAAATAAAACCGTATGTTTTATCACTGCCATCATCAAGAAAGATATTGCACTCGACTGAATAAACACGAGGATTAACTAACAGATCACTGGCAAGGAGTCGACCTGACTGCATTCACTCTTTCCCTCCCTCACTTCCTCCTTTACTCCTCCTTTTCCTTGGCTCTTCTTTATCTATCAGTGTCTGCCTGCACACAAGACAGACCAGGTTAGCACACACACAAACACATCTGAGATGTAAGCATTGATTGGAACAAAAACATGATCGATACAATGACGGTTGACGTGGCGAGATCCAAAGGGAGACGGAATGCAGTGAGTCTAACTGCTCTCAGTCTGCTCTTCCAGCTCATCATCTCTTTCTTAATCTCTCTCTTCTTTCCGTCTCTCTTCTTTGATGGGCTGATCTACTCGGTCTTTTCCTAGAAGGAGAAATGTTATTTATAGCTGAGCTCAATCTTTATCTTCCCATCACCAAACTGGAGAACCTGCCAAAGTCATCCCTCTTACAGCATGCAGTCATCTACTGGTGGCAGTAAACTGAATAACTAAGTAGATTTACTTAGAGTCCATGCCTCATTGAAATCCCCAGTTACTGTTTTATTTCAGTGTTTCATTATTATGCTACTTTGCAGCGTACCTCTAATCCTGTATATTTTAGATGGAAATATTGATCTTCACTTCAGTAATCTGACAGCTGATATTGCTTTTCAGATAAAGAATTTGCAAATAAATCATATAATGAATTTATCAGTTATGTAAACTATCCAAACTTGCCGGTGACCGATGCTATTAGCTTTGCAGCCAAACAGTTATCATTGCTTAAACCTAACCAAACTGTGGCTTGACGCTGAAAATAGTAAATGAGCCAAAAGAAAAGGCATCTGGGACTGTTGGTTAGATGCAGAACTTAAACCCCCTGTGTTCGCAGTGAAAGTCCAGTGTTTGATCCATTCATCCAGTTTCACTCTTTGCAGAAATGCTATGTCACCTGGTAGCAGGTGTAAATGGAATGTTAAAGTAGTGTCCACATGTTGAAGCATCACTAGCAATAAATATAAATAGAATAATGTGTAATTCTCCCAAATGGCTCTGTCTAAAAAGTGCTCTTTATTTAATATTTAAAGTAGCTACATTTTACTGTCAGCGCTTTTGAAGCAACACTATGTTACTTCGACCGCAATCCGTGGCTTCAAAAAACAAAACTAAACGATGCACATTAACACGTCACATAAAACAGCATTTTGTAGTAAAATTGGGTCATATTTTATGAAGAAAATGTCCTCTGGTTTTCCCTCTGATGTCCTACAACTGGTCTGCCTCAACTCTGTGATTCACGGAGGTTCCTGAAAGCAACACGTAGGCTGCCTGCAGACCGAAGCTGCAGCTGCAGCAGTGGGTTGTTGTTGGGGACAGTTCTGCTAAATAAAAAGCTGCAGACACACAGAGCAATCGTAGGACGTCAGAGGGAAAACCAGAGGACATTTTCTTCATAAAATATGACCCGGTTTCACTAAAATTGCTGTTTTGTGTGACATATTAATGTGCATCATTTAGTTTTTTTTTTCGAAGCCACGGGTCACAGTCAAAGTTACATAGTGTTGCATTAGGTATAATGTTGCATGCACTTTTGCTTGTGCTGTACAGAGGAGTTTTGCTACTTTTGCATAAGCAAAAGATATGAGATCTTCTCCCACTTCTCCTCTTTTGATTCAAGAATTCAGCTTTTTCACTGTTTGCCGCTGTGGAGGTCTCTGATGCTTCTCTTATTTCTGCACGACCCTCCAATTCTCTTTTGTATCTTGCCGTGTTTCTTTTGTTCTGTTGCCTTGAAATTACAAGGCATTTGCTCATCTGCTTATACAAAGCGACTGGCCTCACTCACTCTCTTGGTTTCTCTTTTTCTCTTTCAGTCTTTTCGCTCTGTGTTTCCGTTCCCTCCCTCTGTCTTGATTGAAAGGGTATGCATGGTTGGCACAGAAATAAAGAAGGAAATAGATAATGATACCAGACCGTATTGTGTGGAAAACATTGACCTCTCACGTACCCAATCTGTCTCTCACACACACACGCACGCACAGCACACACTTCTTCTCCCTTCCACTCTCAGATGCCTATTTCATATGAACACATATGAAAACATGTGCACCCTTTTCTAGTGATCCTCCCTTTTTTTTATCATAAACATACTTGTTCATATTTACATTTACATGCTATCTGCTTTTCATAGTGATGTCAATTTATGAGCTTTTTTGACACCATTCAAAAGATCAGATTTACATTCACACACATGCACAGAATCACACATTCTGTTTAAATTCATTTCCCTGATTTTAAATCTTCTTCCTCCTAGATGTGTCTTCAGAGAGACAATTTATTACCCACATGAAAAAATGTGTCAAATATTCTTCTGAAGTTGTGTGTACTTGGCTGCATATGAGTGTGTTTATTTGCTATTCTGTTATTTAGTGATGCAGCAACTTTTTTCACCTTGATCAAGCCCTGTGGCGGAAATGTAGTATTTTGTTTTTCAGCACAAATTTATGTTTTCTTCCTTTTCCCTTTAAACCATCCATGTGTAAGTTTTTTCTACTATTAATTCTGACATTCAGATGACATTTCTGGACACTGTTACTCACAAAATGATGCACCTTTACAGTGAAAGTGACATAAGGGGAAAAAAAACTTTTAGGAATTTTTTAATGTGTTGCGTGGAAAAGTTGGTATAAAACAGAAACAGCTGGTAGATCAGGTTTGTTGAGGTTCAACGCTTCTTTTCCAGTGTGCCAGGCAACTGCTGCTTGTTTCTGCTTGTATATATCTCCTTCATCTTGTTTGCGTTTTAAGACATCATTCTCGTAATGAAACCCTCTTGTGAGCCAAGGCTGCAAATCTCAGGGGACCTGATTACGCACACATGCACCTACCTCTTCTCCTCAGGCTCTTCAGGCGTCTTTGTCAGCTCGTAGAGGAGTAGAGCGAGCTTTTTGGCTGTATATGGTTTTGTCTGTGGGTCCACTTTGTCATTCATCACTATAAAGTCAGAAGCAGTTTGTCTCTGCCATATACACCTTAGCGGTACTCCCATACACCTGCATCGTGTCTGGGGTCAACTGAGGACATCCAGAGTCAGTTTTGCCAGATGTTGGTTTGACATCCTGGCGACAGAGCGAGCCCAGCGCTCTACCAAGGTTTTTGATAAAAACAACTTAACTGGTGTGTGGAGAGAAGCATTTGAGCAAAAGTTCTCAATGGAGTAAACTGACATCACTCACTGCCACTATAGCATAACATGACAGATGTTTTCAAGAAGCCTGGTTAAAACCATCCTGATTACGTAAGCTCAGCATTTCTGTTTCACACCATGTGTCAGTCTGGACTTCCAGATGCTGAAAATGATTGCGTTGAGCCAGAGCTGGGAGGAAGAACTCACCTTAAGTGACTGCCGAATACCAGCTGGCTTCGTCCTTATTGTATGTCTGAAGCGTTGTTAACGCCGATATGCACGGCTGTGATACACAACTTTGAAGCCTCTCATATCTGATTCCCCATTAGGGAGGGGAACATCTTCATCACCAGCAGAACAAGCTGATAAATCCAGTCAGGAGAACGGCGAAAACTTCTTCTCTTCTGAGAAATTCTGTTAGTATATAATCTTGTTCTTGTCACTGATTGGTGGAACATATTCAGATTTTTTTTTTCTTTAAATCGTTTTCAGTGGCTGGATGTCCAGACTGATCTACAGAGCGAGACAGAAATGTTGCGCTCACGTGATCAGGATCAGTTTTATCCAGGCTAGTTTAGGAGTATGAAACATTTGTAAACAGCTGGTGTATAATGCCTACTTAAATAAGAAACAAGCAGCATGTACAGAATGATTGATTTATGAAACGATCTTACATAATAAACCTTGGAAAATTACAATTGTAATTCATTTCTGCTGACCATAGAAATGCTTAAACATAAAGGCTGTGAGCGAGTGAAAACAGCTTCTCTGCAAACTTGCAGCAAATTTGAGTTTAACCAAGCAACATGTTGTATGTTGTTTGTTTATCCCTGTATAAACAAACACATTAGTTAGCAGCTTGAGGCAATACACAGAGCTACGTTTGGTGTGACTGTTTGCTGATGAAATCTGTTTATTTTTCCACCCAGTGCAATAAAATATACTGTAGCTGCTGCTGTAAAACTGTAAAGTCACTGTTGTTTATCGAGAAGTTTTCACTTCACAAAGCCTAAATCATTTGAAAAAGAGCAAATTGTTGTTTTTATATTAGTATTTGAGTACAACTAAAAAAAGATTGTTTATTACTGAGTTTCACAGATGTTAGTAGGTGTGTGTTTTTTTTTATTTTTTCCCTCGGTCTCCAGTTTCCTGATGCTGTGCTACCCTCCACCCACATAACACCTCCAAACATACAGATTAATATTTATTTACTCATCTAATTTTTGGAAAGACATAGAAGAAGCATTTTTCTTAAATGCTGTAACTCTTTTGAAAATAGACTCTTCCCACATTATTTTGCCTCAGGAGCTCTAACACAGCTTTTTTCTGCTTTTCTTAACAGTCCAAAGGCACAAATATATTTAAACAGCAACGTTACCTTAAATCCATACAGCGAACACACACTCATCTTCCACACACTTGGCCACAGAGGCTTCCGTATCAGCAGTTCTCTTCTATGAGTGACTTAACAAGTGGTTAACTCATCTCAGGACTGATCAATGTGACAACATTATTGATCGCATATGTCATCAGGCTCAGTAGCATCTTTTTATTGTGTTCACCCACTGAATAATTTCATCATCAATTGATGCAAAACAAAACGCACAGTGTGTGTGAGTGCATAAAATGCTATTGATAATTTGCTAAATGAAAGAAATTAATGTGTAAAAATGTGTCAATCTGAACTACTGTATTACATTTTATTTTATTTCTCGTTGTCGCCTCCAAACAGTCGAGGACCGTCTGATATCCTGATACAGTAGTACTTTGTATCTGCCTCAGAGGGAGAAAACTCTGCTATAGCAAATGTAAATGTGAATGCAATCTAAAAATGAGTGTAGGCTGAGTTATTACAGTTAATTCATGTTTTTATGAAGTTATTCAGCTTCTGAATGTGAATTACGGAAGCCATTCAGTCCATTTATTCATATTTATGTTGAGATGATTTCACCTGAAGCTCGTTCAGGTGCAGTGTTCAGTTTGTATTCTTTCACTTTTTGTGTTCATTCACTCAAGGACACAAAGTTGATTAATATGAATAAAATAGAATTTTAAAAAACAGAAACATGATGAGTTTTTATTTTCAGACCCCTGAGCAAAATCTTTTGCAGGATGGGTTTAACTTTATAATTGTACTGATTACAAAGCCATAATAAAGTGATTTTTGTTTGCACACTAACATTCAACTGAGCCTTTAATTTCACTTTATTAAAGTCTGTTATTTGTACTATGAAATTAAAAGTCAGGAAAAATCAGTTTGCCACTTATGAATTAACTGTGATTGCAAAGAGAGTTTTCACCTGAACTATGTCGTCGCCTGATCATCTCTGCCCTTCAGTTATTGATCTGCAGAAATAGAGCCTTGAATGTTAACTTGGACAAACTGACAATTTTCAGACCTTTTTTGAAATACTAAATACTAAAATAGTACATGTCTAAATATTAAGTTTTCCTTTCAGCTTGAAAAAACTCCAGCTTATTAGCACATTTCTTATGTGCCTGAGACAGCATAGACAAAACTTCAGAGCATTAACCCACTCATTTGGCGTGACTGCTGTTAATACATCTGCTGCCTGTGCTTAGACTGCCTGTAAGACAGTTAAATGGTAATAAATAAGGGGCCAGTATCAGATGTAGATGTGGGCTGGATGTGAGAAACCATCAGTCCCCCTCTGCTGTAATTCAGCTGCAGGTGCACGTACATGCACATGCACATGCACATGCACATAAACCTCCATTTTCTTATTCCTCCTGGATTCCATGTAAAATAAATGACTGCATCAATCATGCAAAGAGCCTGGAGAAAGAAAATGACAAAGTGATGGTGAAGGAGTCCAGAGAGAGAGAGGAAGGCAAACCGAGGCAAAGACAGAGAAGGATGAGGAGAGGTAGAGAGCAAGGTAGAGGGAAAAAAACAAAGAGCATAAAAGATTAAAGAAGAGAAAGTAGCACAGAGAGGGAAGAGTCAGAGTCAGAAAGACAGATGGAAGTTTAAAAAAAATGGTGGAGAAAGAACAGCACGCTGGGGCTGCTAGCTGGTGCATGTGTTCCCTGGAAGCTGCTCATTAACTATGTACCATATGACTTAGAAGAAACTGAGGGGTTTCCTTTGGGGGCAGCAGAGGAGGAGAAGTTTGGGTCAGTCAGGCAATGGGGAGGGCTCTGTCCGGGCTCCAAAAATGAAGCCTCATGTAAATGTCTTCTCAGAAAATCAGTGTTATCACAGCTCCAAATGTCCACTTTGATCCTGATAGGATCTACAGTAACATGTCAAAAGGAGCATCACATCCTGTAAAAGTCGGTAGCATGGTGATTCAACCTGCATGATTGTCATTTAAGTATAATACACATAAAAATTACAAGTGAACAGACGACAAAAACATCACAAGAATGAATGATGCTGCAGAGGAACTAGCAGATCACCATTTTAAAGGAATTAACTTTTCTTGTCTTCAGGTTGAAGTGAATAACTGAACAACAGCAGCAACAACTGCTATCATTACCTGCAGCTCTGAGTCAACTGCTTGTTCAGCCAGTGAGAAGGATTTGTTTGCCTCAGGCTCATTCATGCAGTAAGTGAATGAGCTGAATCACCACAGTAAAAGTAACATATAATAGCCTGGTCCTGTCAATGCTTGTAAGAGTTAAAATGCTGCAGAATGAGGATTCGCTGAGGAGAAATAATTACTTCATTTGTTGGCTTTCAAGTTCACTTTCAGCAATTCTTTGTGTGTGTGTGTGTGTGTGCAGGGTTTTGTTACCTTTTTAGCACTTTTTCTGGCATAAACACTGATCATTTGAGGACCAGTAGTCCTCATGGGGACCAAAGACTGGTCCTAATGTGGCATGACTTGATTTCTGATGTCCTGGTCAAGTTTAGGGGTAAGGTATGAATTGAGGTTAGGTTTAAATTAGACTAAGGCATTGGTTTAGGTTAGGGTTAGGGTAAATGGTTTTGGTTAGGCTGTACAAATGAATGGAAATCAATATGAAGTCCTAGCAAGAGTATCTGCACAAACCTGTGTGTGTGTGTGTGTGTGTGTGTGTGTGTGTGTGTGTGT
>JAPZDX010000003.1:21672929-21683639 GCA_029783625.1 Naso annulatus | reverse complement strand
AAAAGGGGGGCGGGGGGGGGTGTCTCAGGAAAAAGGAAAGGACGATGAAGGAGGGAAAGGTTTTCTGTGCAAGATGGCTCTTCTGTGAAGCTTTAGCGCAAGTAGCAGTAGCAGTAGTAGTAGTAGCATGTGTAGAACACGTAGTAGAAGTAGTGTTGAAGTCAGACGTCTCTGCTGGATGTTGCTTTCCCAGTACGCAGGGAGAAGTTGGGATGGTAACAGGAAGGATTCTGGGTTGGAGTCGCTCTTGGAAGGTGCAGAGAAGAGATTCCTCGACTAGCTCAACCCGAACTGGCCTCAGATCGGCAGTTTCAACCCTCACACTGTCAGAAACGGGTCCACGGCCCTGCTGCTCTACTACGACACGCCTAACTAATACACATCTAACACTGCTGTGCGTTTAAAAAGTCTGCAACTCGGAATCCACATCTGCACCCACGAACGGCTCATTTCCCAGTTACATGGCCGACGGGAGGTCGGGTGGGTTAGCGGTGGGGTTGGGCTGAGTGTGTCTCTCCGGTTGCTCACTCCCTTGTTTGCATTAGTGGTAGGCTGTTTAGAGAACTGTGTTTATGTGCCTGCGTGAGTGTGTGTGTCTCAGTAGCTGTTTTCATGGCCTGCCAGGATGTAGAGATTGCTGTGGGCTGTAGGGTTGTCTGTAGGCCGGCTCTCCAGCACCACCACCCTGCAAGACAAACAAACACACACAACGTCGAGTTCAGTTTCAAGTGACTTGACTTACTTGACTTCAAGTAAGCAAGTTTCAAGTGAAGGTAACCAATTATTGACAAATCCTCATTTTGCCTTTAAATCCCAGACAAAAGAACAGCCCTGCTTTAGCAAAAAAAAAAAAAAAAAATCCAACACTGAGCAATTTGAAGAGTGAAGACAAAGTAAAGAGGAGGGATTTACTGCAGCAATTTGTACAGACAACCAGCAACCCACACAGGATACGGTCCAAGCCTGTAAAAGCCCTGTTATTAGGAAAAAAGGCAGCAGGGGGAGATGACTCGCTCTGACAGCAAGCCCCTCACAAGGTTCTCTCAGTTTACCTCGGAGGAAAACTAGAAAAACTAATCAGGGACCCAAAGGCTCACACACTCGCACATGATAACTCAGAGAGACTCTGCTGCTCAGTCATGAAACCACAGACACCAAAATAACTCAGTCTGTACAAGACGTAGCTTTAATATATCCAAAACAAATTTTATTTTGTGCAGATTTTCCTTATACGGCAGCAGCAGACCTGACAAAGATGATTTTGGCGCCTATGCTTTCATGACCTTGCAGGTAACACCCCCCCAAAAAATTTGCTGTATTTTCTCAGACACTCTCTCTCAAAGCTCCTGATCAGTGACAAGTGGTGTACAGCAGACGCGACACAAAGAGGCAGTGTTAATGTCTGGCAGTGGCCAGTGAGCGGTGAGTGTACCTGCGGTGAGAGAGGCCTCGGTCCTGGGCCTCTGGATCTCTACAGTCGGCCCGTCTTTGGCGATAAGACATCAGAGTGGATGTTAACGGTAAGCCAAGTGTGTTTGTGTGTGTGTGTGTAAGGTACAAGAGGTAAGAGCAGGTGTGGAAGTGTCTGTGTGAGCGTTCTCACCTGTCTGATCCCAGTAGTCTGAAGATGCGTGTGTTGTCAGAGATCTCCTGCGTGATCTGAAGAAAAAAGGAGGAAAAGAGAGGAACAGACAAAGAAGCTGAAAGCCGAGGGCAGAGCCTGCACAGACAAACCCTTCCAAATGTCCTAACGTCAAGGATCATGGTCAAATAAAACAGAAATGCTCTGAATGTGGGCTACCAAATTAAGTCAGTTCCTAAACTTAATTTCCCTTTATCTGGTGTGACTAAGGGGTTTTTCAGTGTTTCCCACTATGCTGACTTGGCTTGTAAAATGACAGAGGTCATTTTACAAAAGAAGAGATTTTGAAATTGATTTTTAGAGGTTTTGTGCTAAACAACTTTCTATCAAGATTCAATTACTAAAAACAACAAACAAAGGAGAGTATGAGATGCAAGTGTGGTTGCATGTTTGTCACATGAAGTTTGGAGGATAATGACATGTGCAATGTCTCCTTGTCGCTCCTTTTCAGTTTTAATTTTTAACAGCCATTTTCTAGATAAATCACTATTATTCCTCACTCACACATTTTAGGAAATGAGAAGCAACAACAATAGAGGTTACAAAATTCATATCAATTTGAAGGAGGTTCACTAACACAGGAAACAGGTGTTTACATTGTTACAGCATGAGTGAAATGCAGTCAGTCCAATTACGACCTGAGATTAAAGAACATCCTGACACGATGCGGGGAAGTGAACCTCATTACACAGTCCAAAGGTCACCTCAGCTGTGCATTTTCCTCTTCAACACACACACACACACACACACACACACACACACACACACACAGTATCAATCTCACCTCATTTGTCTTGAAGCTCCGCCCCTGCATGCCATGTCTCCAGAAGGCCAGGACACTGTCTTGGAGACAAACTGCAAACAAACAATAACAAGGATGATCTCTTTGCAGCACAAATGAATCCGTATTGACTTAATCCTGTACAATTTAAGTTGTTTCACGTTAAAAAAAATATCACTCATCTTTTAATTCATGGCCCTGAGTGACACCATCTTCATAGTTATGTTGTGAGTTATATTTTTGCGATTTTAATCCTTTTTTTTTCCCCTCTTTACCTGTAGATTCGATCTGGAAGTTGAAGGTGAGCTCGGCTGACAACTTCCTACTGGATTTCAACCTTCCCTGGAGGTTAACTATCTTTATACACCCTGTAGAGAGAGAGGGGGAGGAGAACAGAGGCAGCTGAGTGACACTCTAGTAAACTTTGTTGCAAAACCCTTTTCATTCTGACCTAAAGCATCACAATGCAAATGCACAGAGGTATAACAATGCACGTGCGTTACTTACTGTCGAGGCAGACGAGGATAGTGTCTCTCTCTAGCTGAGTGACGTGAATCACACACGTCTGTGGCGTGTCTGCAGAAAGGAAGAGGGAAGAGCATTTAGCTTTACCTCTGTACTGATGAGACAACATCTCTGCTGCTAGTTGCAGAACGCAGCTGCTCTCACAGTTCTCACCTGCTTCTGTGAACCAGGAGGAGGTAGAGTTGGGGTTGACGGTGCCGAATCGGACCACCTGGTTAAGTTCGGTCCCTTTACTGACCGCCACGCAGATCAGAGGGTAGGTCTGCTCCGGGACCACCAACATCTCAAAGACTTCCAAAGGACATGGCAAGGGGAAGTCGATGTTCTGTTGAGCAGAAGAGGAGACAGTACGTGACAAAGGGATGTCGCTTTGCAATTGCCTCTTATCCTAAATGATACAGAACAACTGAGATCCCAAAGAGGGGATATTAGCAGTGTGTTCAGCAAAAGACTGCAGATTTTAGGCAGAAATCTTGTAATAGTTTGACATGTAAAAACATCTAAGTTCATCTGTACTTAAATCTCCTAAAAGCACAGCACATCCCAGCTGTACTTAAGCTTGGAGAAAGAGTTTAAATAAGACCTTTATTAAAACATATTTAACATTATGAACGTTGATCTTCAACATCAGACCAACATTAAAAGGTTCCTCTGTTTTGCACGTTTATACTCTACATACTTTTGGAATCTCTTAATGAAATCAGGTCAGAAAAACAACAAGTATGAAGTTTTGAAGAGCAAAAGCTGACCTTGATGAGCATGAACTTCTGAATGGACTCCACCCACTCCAACAGCATGACACTGGACTGAAAGGCTCCGCACAGGTACTTGTGGCCAGTGTACGGGTTACGGACTGCACGGAAACAACAGCAGTTATCAGAATTTTTGTATCTGGGTAAGATTTAGTGCAGGCTTTGCTTGTGCGCATTAATCTTTACATTTTTTGTGACATTTTTGGATTTGCGGTTTTACGGTGGTGCTACACATTAAAAACTGATGCGACATTAAGTACTAACAGTAATCTTTCAAAATAACACAATGACACTTATTTTAAGTTTTTTATGTAGATACTCCAACGGATTTAAGTCTTTCTGGCAACTTGCAGCAGCGCTACCAGTCACAAAACATAGAATCCACCTTCAGTGAAACTCACCTACGCAGCACTTTTGGCACCCTTTAGTGTCTGGAATTTTATTGGACACAGCAAACTTCCTATAAACAGACAATGAAATCAGTGTCACCCAAATTTCATGTTGAAAAAATCTAATTGTTTAGTTAACATTGAAAGTTCTTTTTAACTTCCTATGATTCAAGACAGATCGTTAAAAAGAAGTGGAAGATTAAGACTTAATCAACCTTAATGAAAGAAATCTGCATTATTTACATGAGCGTTTTGAGCTTTACATTACCTGGGAATCATCTTATCAGGCAGCTTGTGTGTGGGAATGGCTACTGGCAACTTCTGTAACTGTCTGGCCTGTTCGAACAGACCGGTCAGACTGTGAGAGTACAGCTGAGAGGCTTTTCCTGGGGGTGGAGTAAAACAGAGGGGGGAGAGAAAAGAACAAAAAACAAAAATAAAGAATAAATAAAATAAGTTTGTAGTCAACGTACAAATGATTCCATCACAAAGACATGTTAAAGCTCACCAGATATGGAAAGAAGACAATTGTTCATGACATATAGCCAAGTACACCGCCGGGGAAAGAGCTGCAGACACATGAAAAGTAGAGAGACACACAGGAAATGAGCAAAATAACAGAACCAGTTGAAATGATTAGACAATTTCAAACACTATAAAATTTGGTTTTCCATTTCCAGAAATAAGGCTGACACTGGAAAGCATCATGATTTGGAAACCTGAAAAAAGGTGAAAATCAGTATATTACTATGCTCTTCAAATGCATGACCTCCTGTCTCACCTGTTCCATCGAGGTCTCATGCAGTTCATTCAGGTTTAATGTGTAGATTCCCTCTTCGGCTCCGAATATCAAATACTGATCTGAAACGCACAAAAAATCCCAAACATAATACCACAGCCGAGGGCAAAGTCATAGATCAAATTTAAGACTTACAACAAGATTCAGGGTGCATTGACTGAGGTTCAATACTGTATCTGCTTTCTTGTTGGTTACCTCTGGTGTCGGGATTGATCCAGGAAGTGGCACAGTGGATCTTTAAAGGACAGCCGTTGAACACCTTGGAGAAACAGGCACCCATCTGCAAAAATGAGAGAGGGCAGAATTAATGCTAATGAAATGATGAACTTTATAGACTATTTGTTAAACATTCTGTAGACTTTACAAAGTGTACAAATTCAATTTAAATGTCTCATTGGCTCTGTAAAAAGAACAGAATACAGCAAATGCGAAGCAGGTGATTAAACAAGCTGGTACATCCTTGCCAAGTTTACTTCCCCACATGAAAATTTGTTGTTTCTCTGCACAATACCACCCACAATATCTTTTTTTTTATAGGACAGCAGAAAGATATTGATACTTACATGGACTTTGGGTGTAGGGGGGAGGCCATTACTGATTGGCCGCTAGAACAGACAAACACAAACACACACACACACACACACAGAGTTAGTCACAACTGAATTTAGCACGATTCAGTAACACTCTGGTAGAGAATCTCACATGTGGTGTCACAATTTGACAAGCATGAAATAATGTAGTTGAAGGTTCGTCCCTGCAGCTCAGTTTTTCTTTTTTCTCCCCACCACGTTTCAAAACATCCACAGTGTGTGGACATCTGAGGACATGAGGGCGCAATGGCTGCTGTAAGAATACTGGCAGGACCATTTCCCTGTGCGCGGCAGTTTGCTCTGGCTGAGGAGGTGCCGTCATCCGACCCTTCCCCTGCAGAGGCACCCTGACCGCCCAGCAGGAGTCACTAGTGAAATGCAGGATGGGATCCCTTACCGGTTTCCCATACACAAAATCTCTGTCGCTGACTTTTTTCCTTTGCACAACAGCATTACGTTTATTGTTTAAAACCCTTAAACCATCTCCACTGCAACTTCCTGCCGTAGAACCAAGTCTGCTTACCGGAATGTCCTTCTTGTCTTTCCGTATGGGGACACTAGGGGGCATAGTGGACTGTCTCTCTGCTGGACTGTCCCTGTCTCCACTGTGAGGAGAGCTAAGCCCATTTCCTGCAACAACAAAGACACAGTTCAACATGTGAGAGACAATCTGAGAAAGAGAGCACGTGTATGTTTGTGTGTGTGAGTTTAAGGGAGAGAGAGAGAGAGAGAGAGAGAGAGAGAGGTGACAAAAAAAAATAAACAGCTGCACACTGACACTTGTCAGTGATAAAAAGCATTTCAATAAGCACAATGTAAACTGCAGGACTGAAAACATATAAAAAACAGTAACGAACAAACTACTGGGAGCAGAGAGGGAGGGAAGGAGGGAGCAGGCTAGCAGGAAGAATTCAGAGGATCAAATATGGTACTGAGCACAAGAAGACGTTAATGCATCGCCTGTTTACCGTCTGCTACAAAGTGGTCGACACTGGTCAATCATGACTGGCAGGTTTGTTTACCTCTCTGAGAAACACTCAGCAAGTCTGCATGTCCTGCTCTGTTCGGACAAGTTGGATTTGGCTGTCAAACAGTAAAGTAATGAGACGTGGTTTGATCACTAGATTTTGGGGTTATGGACAAAAACACTTCCTGTCATGATTGGGGGAATAACACGCACATACTGTAAGTGCACACACACACAGTGTTCCAACTTAAAATGGGAGCCACCTATTCCCAGTCAATTGAGTGAGCAAACAGGTAAACCCCACTAAAAAACTTTAGTTGTGAGGCAGATTTTACCGAACTGTGACTTTTTCCTTCATTGGAAGTAATGAAAGATAAGCTTTTTCAGAATGAGTGACGCACTGGAAATGATTTGATGTAAACAGTATGGGAATGTGATGAATATTTAAAATACTCCAATCATACTGAATATTTTTTAGTAAGTATATTCCTTCAGAAGTATACTTTGTACTTTACAATTAAAATTGGTTTGTTTCTGCTTTTTACCTCCTGTTCTTGTTCAGCTTCCATTTCTCTTGTCAAAAACCTTATCAAAAATTCATGTGGATGTTTGAATTTGTGCCTTAATGAAACCTTTGAAGCTCTTGCTGGAGCTGCCAGCAAGATCAGGAGGAGCAAATTTAATGAAAGTGAAATCAATCAAAAACAAAGAAACAAAACTGCATCAGCGTTTAAAAGACGACACAGACGCTGGGATCATGTGCATGCTATCAGCAGAACTGAATACACACAGACTTCATTCCTGACTTGTGTGTGCCATTATATCGTTATCATTTTGCGTTGTTGCCTGAGTTCTGGTCAACCAGGACAATGTTTTCTCCTCTTCCTTCTTCCTTCTAGGAAGCGAGGGGGAGTGGTAGCAGATTAGCTTTTGATTGATTGGATTACACAACCAATCGCACAAAAAATAAATAAATTAGTAAATAAATAATAAAAAAAATTAAAAAAAAGAAGAAAAACACTTATACTGAGCAGGAGCTGATGGACTTAAGGAACTACAAACAAAAATTTAACAGAACTGTAAATGAACTCATGGAACAAAGAAATCAGACTACGAGGACTGACTAATGGGAGACCACACAACCAATCAGAGGGGACGACAGGGTCTGCGGACACTACCAATCTATGGAGTGGCTGCTCTTACTCTCTTCCTTTTCCTCCTCTTTTTCCTGCTCCTCTTTCACCTCCTTCAGCACCTCCCATGCCTCCTCCAGCTCCTCCTCAGTGTGAGGCGTGTGGAGCCACTCCCAGAAATGCCTAAAGCTCCCATCATCCTCTGGGGCAGAGTTTTCCACGTCCGTGCGCTTGGGGCTCTCGTTACCTAGGCTGCTGCGGCGGTGGGGCGGCAGCTTCGGGGGTGGGGGCCGCGGGGGGACGTTGGAGGGCTTGGCAGGGCTCGGCGTCTCTGGGACAGGGCATCGTTTGATGGTCCCTCCCCCTCCGCCATCGTCCTCGCTGTGGCTATCGTCGTGTTTTTGTTGTTGCTGCGGCTGTTGGGATGAGCAGATGGACTTGGGCTGAAGGGACACACAGAGATGTACAAAGAGTCAGCTGATTTACTAATATTGTGGGAAATAAAATCTTTCACAAAATGAGACAAACAGAACTTTTAAATTCATTCTTCAGTGACAAATAATTAACTGAAGCATGTTGTTGTTCATACCTTGGGAGGAAGTGGAGGAGGAACCTTTGGCCTCATGATAGTGCTTGATTTACTGAAGAATGACAAGATAAATGATTTTAAACTCTGCTTGAACCCTCATAACACACATACTGGAACAACGAATATATACAACAAACGCGAGTTTCACTGAGCACAATAAACACTTTTGTTTAACACGTCACCACTGGAGCTACGGTTTGACTTGTCATTTCAAGTACAGAGTTTGTAAGATCAAAAAGGTTAGTATCCATTCTTATAAAGGTAAAAGGTGGAGACATTTTATGTGCATAAAGACCAGACTGCATGAAAAAAAAAAGCCTTTTTCATGAAGTGATCATAAGTTAAAAGAAACCCTGAAATGACAAGTGTAACTGCAGCCTGACAATGTTGGACAGACAGACAAAAGAAATGCTTTAAAAGGTCAACCACTATATACAAGGTAAGACTGGAAAACTACGGGCCATTGAGACAAACTACAGATGAAGCACTTGTAAAGTCTCTGAGAGTCATAGTGCTAAAAGAGTAAAACTGAAAATATTTTTTAGAGTTTGAGTTTTACTAGCTTTCTCAATTAATCAAGACCACATTGAAGTTTTTAAGCAACTCTTAAAGGGCTATACCAACTTTTTTTCTCTCTTTTTTGATACTTGTCTTCCTCCCAAGTTCCAGAGAAGATAGACACCATTCTTTAAACTGTGTGTGCAGTAACAAGGAGGGGACGGGCAGATCTTGCCCACCGCTAAATACGCTTAGCCCAAATATTGGTAATCAGTGGGTCAAATCAGTGCTAGCCTGCCTCTGCCTTAAGTCACAGGATAAACTTTTCAACAAGTCAAAATGGCCCCGTGTGCTTGCTGTGACTTGTTTATTTACCACTTCGTTATTTTTAGACTCAGATTAGAACTTAATGTAATTTTAGAATTGAATATGCACCAGAAGTAAACAGTAGAAGAGGAAGAAATACATGAAGTACTACATGAGGTGCTAATCTGAGTCTAAAAATAACATGAAGTGGTGAATAAACAAGTCACAACAAGTACACAGGACCATTTAGGACCTTAGGTGGAGGCAGGCTAGCACTTCCCATAGATTACCAGTATTTAAGATAAGCTAATTTAGCGGTGGGTGAGCTCTGCCCGTCTCCTCCTTGTTACTGCACACACAGTCCAAAGAATGGTATCCATCTTCTTGTCTGGAACTTGGGAGGAAGGCAAATATCAAAAAAGGAGGGAAAAAAGTTGGCATATCCCTTTAAGATCTAAAAAAAAAAAAAAAATCTTGTTTTTTTAACGCACTATTTTCCCAGAGACCCTGTCTATCTTCCCGAATAGATAACAAATGAACAAGAGCTACTTGTTAATGACAGACAGACAAAGAACCAATCGAAGCACACACATCAAGATGGACAGAAGCTGAGAGCCAATCACAGTGAACAAATGAGACACAGTGATTCAGCTGGATGGTGGTCAACAGATATGTGGTTTACCCCCCCCTTATATTAGCTTTATCAATGAGAGTTTACACCTCTACGTGTGTTTTGGGTAGAACACTGTATTGGAAAATGTTGCATGGTGGTGGGTGACAAAAGGCAAAGACGCCCTTCAAAAGAGAACATAAGGGTGCTGAGGAAAATAAAAGAAGTTCATGAAAAAGGTTCTAAGAAGAAAATCGGATGATTTGTGAAAAAATACAGATTTGTCTTTTACAAGATAAGATACAGAAACTAGAAAAGGAGCTTAACCATGTTTATTTTTTGGAGCTGAATCAATACTGATTTAGGTTTTTATTAAAAGTAAAACAGAAAGGTTTTTTGTGACAATGAGCTATACCTCCATTTTTAACATGTTTAGAGGAGATCATTGCTATACACTACCACTGGTTGGAGTTAAGGAATGCAGGTTGTCTCTATGTTTGTTATCACTGCACTGTGTGACTTTGCTGAGCTCAAAGGCCTTTCTGACTGCAGCGGAAAATAAATGTCTAGAAAGAGCACTTTGGTCCGCCGCAGACATTTTGCTTTTACACAATGAGGAATGCGGCTGGACGCCAAACAAACATAATTCATTAAGGCAGCAACAGACAGAAGGCAGTGTGAATGTGCGCACACACACGCACACATACACACACGCAGCGAGGCTCACAGATGGTGATGCAAGAGGAGAACAAAACAAGACAACAGCAAATAAGACGGAAAGGTCATGAGGATCAGTCCTCTGAGCAACAAAACTACACCGAGACCTCAAAAAATCCTCAAGCATCCAGAAAACATTTAAGCAACATTATGTAAATTTTTTTTTGTGCAATTTGAGGCTCCAACAATTTCAGAGTGAAAAACCCCTGAAGTAAATATAAATGAGAGGTTTCTATAACATTGATCGTCTTCAGGGCTGGGTATTGTGTCCAGTTTCTTGAATCTATTTGATTCCGATTCACAAGGTTCTGAATCAATTAATCACGGTTCGATTTTGATTCGATTCAATTCAATATTGATTTGGTAAGTGATACCAAAACATGATTCTGAGCTATAACCTGAATTACATGAC
>JAPZDX010000003.1:21606779-21622148 GCA_029783625.1 Naso annulatus | reverse complement strand
TATTTACAAACACAAGGATGGGTTTAGAGGAAATAAAGGCAAGGCGATAAGAAAAAAGGCCAAGAACCATAAGAGCAAGTTTTAGAGAAATCAAATTAATGTCAACTAACTACTGAATGTTAATGGAGAAGATGCAAATTTGGACACACAGCATCACATAGCAAACAAAAATGTCCCGTACAGTTCCTCAGTGATTCCCTAAATACATCACAACAGAACCAAACCCCAGTTATGACCCCAGTAACCCCAGTAACCCCAGTTTTAGGTCTCATCTCAGTTGATTTCAGCAACAAGGATTTCTGACAAGGACGCACACAAACAGTAACTTTCCTTAGTCGTAATGCACTCGATGGCTGCTCCACACACACACACACGCACACAGACACCTAAATCCACACTCACAAAGATGCAAATGTCATAGGTCCTTTCTCGAAATTATTTTGACTCTAAAAGAAAATTAAACTTGAGCTCCAAGTGGCATTATCACGTCACATTATCGTGTAATTGTGTGATGATTAATATTCAGTGAGGTTTCAAGAGGGCTGTCGGTAGTTAAAAGGCCAGATTCTCGGTGTGTGTATGTGTGTGTGTGTGTGTGTGTGTGTGTGTGTGAGTGTGTGAATGTGAGTGAGAGCTAGGTTGGGTCCGTCTGTCATTCTCCCCCAACTCTTCTCCTCCATCAGCATCACCTTTACTCTATCCCTACCAAGTTCTTTTACTTTTCTTTTCCCTTCGCCTCCCATGATCTCTCTAGTTTCATCTGACTTCACTGTCAGATGGAAATGAGACCTTTACAAAGAGACAGAGAGAAAAAATCTGAGGGACAGAGGGGAGCACTGAGTTTTCACCACTTAACCACGTATACCACATATGTGTGCACCCACGCCCGTTTCTGAGCGCTCGTGTGTATACGTGTGTGATGCAAGCACATTTGAATATTTACTGCTCTCAGAGGAGTGTGAAGTGTGTCAGCTGGGGCCAAAGCGTCCATGAAGAGACAAAGAGAGAGACACACACTCCCAGCGGCAGAGCTCTGGTGGTAAAGGCAGCAGGAGACTGACAGAAACCATCAAGATCAACAAGAGCAGGAGAGGAAGAGCAGGAGGATGGAAAGCAGACTGGAAGAAGAGGATGAGGTATGGAGAGGAGGAAGAGGAGAAGGGGAAAGATAGGTAACAGAAGTCTGTGTTGGTCTGTGCGGTTTGGTTTGTGGCTGCTTGATAAACTAGATATACCCTATTTAACAGTTACTACAGCATGCTGCAGGTATGATGTGTTTTTATAGACCAATGTGGAATGTTACCTTGACCAAAATCCAGCAGGATTTTTCTATTGCATTTTAAATTATTGCGAAAAACTTCCACATATAAACACCACTATAAGGATTTTTGAAGCACAAGTGTAATTGCCAGAAGTAAAAAGCTAGTGTTACTATAAAACTACACCATGGTCACATGACGTCAATGTCACACCACTAAGTTTCCCACTACAACGCCCTACACACACATTATGGTAAGTCAACGAGCTGGAAAGTTTTAGTTAGAATAGTTTGCAAGACTGTGTGTGGAAACTTAACGAGGACAAGCATATTGGTAACTGTGTTCAGCATAATGACGTCTAATGCACTCGATAACCTTTGGAGTCTCATGTAGCCAAAACTGCCTCTTTAATACACTTAAAACCTTCAAAAATCACAGGTCGAGTATGTACTGACTTATTTTCTGTTGCAGAACCAAGTGTGAAAGTCTTGTAAGCTTGTCAAACCTTATTTCAAACATCAAATAAAAATACCCTCTTAAAAAAACATTGACTTTGTGACCAGGGAACTGGAAACATCAATGCTAAATCATTTCTGGCTTTCAGGAATATTTCTGAAATTTTGACTTTTGATTTTCAAACTACTCAGTCTTATTCATACTGATAGAGACCATTTTCAGCTCACTGCATGCAATACAGAGTTTTGCAGTCTTGCCACTAATGCTATTGCTATCGCAAGTCAATGGATCCAACAGTAGCCACTACTAAACTCTGATTGAGCATTCCACAGTGAACTCAAAGCAAGTCCAACATGACAGCAATCTATTAAGGCGAATTTGAGTGTTTGTAGAATAATTTTAGGAGTCAAATTATGGCTGAATTTCTTTAATTAGTTGCTCTGGTTAGGGTTAGCAGCAACGGGAAGCTGTGGAACTTGTTAGCATACTTCCTGTTGCTGCTAACCCTAACCAGAGCCACTAACTTAAGAAATTCAGCCGTAATTTGACTTCTAAAACTATTCTATGAACATTCAAACTCGCCTCCGTAGACTGCCATCATATTCGATTTGCTTTTGGTGCAATTTTGAGTGTTTATTCAGAGTTTGGTAATGTCTACTGTATCCACTGACTTGCGCTAGCATTAACGGTGAAACGGCGAGACGGCAAAACTCTGAACTGCATGTAATGAGCTAAAAATGTCCCCTATCAATAGGAATAGGACTGGTTAGGTTGAAAATGAGGCCCCATGATAAAAAATCCTGAATATCCCTTTAAGGTCTCGTTCTTGTGTCACTCTGTTCATTACAAAAATGACTTTGCATGTGTATTGCAAATTCTCACTGAGTGATGTCTTAAATTAACCACGCTATCACACACACACTATCCTATGTCTTATCAAAAGTTATGGAATAAGGGGATAAAATAAGCTTATAATCCTTTTGAAATACTGTTCATAAAAATTATGTTGCAATTTGAGGATGGTCTAGCAAGTTTAATCTAAATGACTTAATGGACAAGACATCTACATTACCATGAGCTGCAGTTCTGAACACTGTGTGGTGCTTATTCATTTAGCTATACTCTCTCTGAGGCCTGACAGTGCACAAGCCCTTGTCCCAGTTAACAAAGAACATCTCTCACACTTCATAAAAATCCCAAATCCCCTCGCCCCATATTTTACCAAGTAGAAAAAAGTCAACATCACGGCCGCTGTTCCATTTAGCTAAATAGAAAAGCTGAAAGCCCTTGGCCTATTTTTTTTCAATGTTTAACTCAAAGACTTTGTAGCTATTACTTTAATTCCCAAGGACCTCTGGCTCCTTTCACAGAGTCCCCCAGCACAGGAGGATTAGTTTAATTTCACTATCACTTGCATTTAATTTAAGATACACTAAAAGAAAGAATAAAAAGAAAAAAAAAAACAATTCTCAGAGGTTTAAATTCTTCGTGCATCAACAGCAGAAAGACAACAAGACACCTCTCGCATGGCGATTACTTGCACAAAACACTAACAGGCTGGTGTCCTTGGCCTGTAAGATGTGACAAGCTCTCCTCAGCATTCACAGCAGCTGCATTTCCTGCTCAGTGCAGCTAGGGGGAGGTCTAGATTTACTGCTGAGGTACATGCTGCTACTGTGTTGTCTTGGTTAATCTCTTCAGTGCAGCAGGAGGCGGCACAGAGGAGGAAGAGGGAAGAGGTGAAGGGACAAAGAGGCCGGCTGCAAAAACACAACTCCTGCTGCAGTTACAGAGAGATTAAATGTGACTGAAATGCTGCTGGAATGCTAGTGTGGAATGCTGAGGTGCTATTTTGGGAGGTATTTGGAAAATAATCCATCCTGCTGGTATGATGAGTTAAAAATAGATTTTACGTAGGTTGTATGTTGTTTGGCCTCTAATGACATTGCAACATGTATTTAAAACCATTCAGGTTATTTTAAGATATTTATACTTCAGTAAAAAAAAGAATACAAGGAAATACAGAGGCAGTAGTTACACTGTTATGTACTCCTCTATGTAATTCACTGTTAACTGGCACCAGTTAATCAACTGTTTTCTGTCTTTTTTTACAAAAGAAAAAATCTTTTCTGTGCCTCCTCAGCTGCTGCCATAAACTTGGAGTATTCTCTGGTTTGCCAGTGCTCATAAAAATTTAATTATGGGCCAGGTCTTCTCATCAGAAGAAGAGCTCTCTCAAGTGAAGGATGCAATTGGTTCTCTCCTCTATGACGCCATGTTGGAGGAAGGAGCCGTACCTGACCTCGGAGTGGTCCACCCTCTCCTCTTAGTCAACCAGGATGAGGGCATCGACTCCCGGGCACGCCTCCAGGAACAACTGCAGCAGGTTTTTAAGACTTAAAAAGAAAGTGTGACTGTATATGTGAGTAATGGTGATGACGATGCTGCATATGTGCAACAAATTGTGGAGACGAAAACTGACGAAACATTTGATGATCTGTTTTCCCTCCCAAATAGACGTTTGAGTGGGCAAACTGCTCTTTGCTTTCACTGTTAAATCCATTCGGTCGTGAAGAGGAGATGAACAGGAGGGGAAAGAAAGATGTTGTTGCCTTGAGACAGTTCAGAGAGAGCACTTGTGCAAAATAAAGCACCACTCACTGTTAGAAATGTTGTCCTGTTGGGGATTTTAAAGAGGTTACAAATCAATACAGCAGCCAACAAGGAGCATTATGATGATGACAAAATGCTCCTCACAGTTGTTCTTAAAAGGAAGAGGGAGCAATCTGTTCACCTAGCATCTTTATTTTATTGAGACAGATGGTTAGAAACAGCTACCATTTATTTCCTCTCACCCAGCTACAGGGCGACATTGGGAAAAAGGCGCCCACCTACCTGAAGGATCTGATTGGCCGTCTGTCGGCCTTCTCAGACGAGCCTCGCCTGGCTGGTCTGGTGGGATTTGTGGTTACTATGGTGATGGATATGGCCTACACATCATCAAGACAGTCATTAGGTGTGAAAAGGAAGTCAGCAGGATCATCATCAGCCCAGGTAAACACTCTGATGGCAATTTGTAAAAGTAAAAAATTGCTGGAATATTAAAATAATCTACATTTGAGTAGGTTATGTATTACATTCAAGACGTCTGATGTCATGTGCCTGGTAATAAGTCTCACTTAGTCAGACCTCTCGCCACATTTCGTTAGCTCTGTGCCAGTGCTGGAGAAGGGTCTGGCTGAACCTGTTAGTATTCTTGATTACGGGGAAAAAAACGCCTTGGCTTCTTGGTATTTCTTAAAACCAGTCATGATTGTCTTGGGCAGTGTTGACTTCAGGATGCAACAATGGTGCCCTTGCAAAATAGTCAGGGAGGAAAATGCCGATTGAAACGATTGGTCAATGGGAGGCTTATACCCAACTTCTATTTGCTGTGACCCAGACTACCTGCTAATGAAAACTGTTAAATCTTGATTTTTAACGCAAAAACAAAAGTAAAAAAGGCTGCAAACATCGAAATGATACAGAAAGTTTAGGATAGTTACTATGCTACAATTTCCATGCGTGAGTTTCTACCTCCAGCAGAGAGTCTGGGAGCTCCAGGAGGTGATGGAGGAGTACCTGAAGCGCTGTCGGATTAACCTGAGTGACAAAAACAAGCTGATTCAGGACTCGGTCAGACTTGAGGCCCAGCTCAGCTTCACTCTCACCCAGCTGAAGACCTGTCTGTTGGGGGGAGACTGTGACTCCAGGTGAGAGAAGAGGATGGTATCATGCAGTAGAGCAGAATATGACGGAGTAAAAGAACGCAGAAAATAGTTGCATGGAAGAGAGAATAGTACTATGTGCAGTAGAACATCAGCATTTACATAGCGCGGCTGTTGGTTTTCTTCTTTCACTGTCTGGTCCTGCAGGTCTCTGAGGCACTGGGCCAGCGGAGCAGCATTTAACACCCAGATGTTGATTCACCTGGCAGCTCTTGAGGGAAAGGCTGAGCCCCTGGCTGCAAGGGCCGCACTGGAGCAGTACAAGGAGGACCTCACACAGATCATACCTGCTTACAGGTAACACAGCAATTGCAGCAATCTGCAGAACAAACGTAGTGGAGGTTCACATCACTTTAGCAGCAATAGCATCCCAGCAAACACGTTCACCTGGTGCCAGAATGGGTTTGTAGGATCCTGTTTCTCAAGGCCACATGTTTGCAGATTTCACTGACTAGTTCGGTCAAAATGGGCAACACTTTAAGAATGGCATCTGTTGGTTGGTTGCCAATTTTGGTGATTAAATCTCCTATTTTTTTATATTTCAGTCAAAGCCAGCTTAGTACTGATCCATCAACTTGAGCTTTGGGGTTGTAATGTTGCTATCTAAAAGTGCAACTTTCACTGAGAAAGTCTGAAAGAATCAACTCTTTGACTCAAGTATTTTGGGGCTGTGTATTAACTCGGCAATAACTCGACATTTACAAATGCTTGGAGCTCACTTGCATGAGTCATTCATGGAACTGGAGAATGTAGACAACCTATGCAGAAAGCGCTGAATATTTTTTTGAGTCCATGTTGTCAGGCAGCAGACTCACAGCACTTCAGTGGAAGCTGGAGCCTAATAAAGCACACTGACAGTGGAAACCACAGCCACACAGGGCCCTGCTGTCTGCTAGGAGACAAGCTCTCCAGTCTGCTCCAGATCTGACAGCGAAAACACAGAAAAGCTATCAGACTGTCAGGAAAGTCTCGCCCCAACCTTTCAGCTTCCATTTAGATTTGCTGCTTACAGTGATGATTATTGAATCTTGTGACCTCCAGACATCTTCTGCAATGCTGCAATGACGAATTTTCATTCGTCATCGCATATCTGCCAACACTGGGCTGTTAAAAAGAGTGAAGTTTTCTGGAAAATCAGTTGGAAGGGCCTACGCTCAACATTGCCAAATCAATGTAATCCTACACCACAAATTATTAGCATAAATACTAGGATGTGAAGTAAATGACCATTAATTAGACTTAAATTGATAGCTCACTATATAATAAATAATAAAAATAAACATGCAAAATGTCTGCTATAGGACGAGGAGGTTCATCACGAGCCAGTGGTGGATTACTATGTCGAGTGGTGTGGCAACCACTTCCGTAAGTTAAACGTCAACAAAACCAAAGACATGGCCATCGACTTTTGGAAAAACCTCCCACTGAGCCCTCCCAACTATAATTAAGGGCACATCTGTTGAGAGGGTGGATTTCTGTAAGTACCAGGGAACAGTCATGGATAAGAACCTACACTCTGACCTGAACACAGCTGCAGTCTGCAAGAAGAGCCTGCAGAGACTGCACTTTCTGGACTGGACACTTTAAATGTGGACTAAACACTGATGGGTTTTATTCTACAGATCTTTGATTGAGTCCATTTTAACTGTTTGTGTTATCTCTTGGTATGGTAACCTGTCCAGTATCATGAAAACAGCCAGTAAGATAACTGGCACTCCGCAGCTCTCCTTGTCAGATTTCTGGAACAAATAGTGAGAAAGGTGAGGTCAGTTTTAGCCAGCAGTGCCATTCCCTATTGGAGGAATTTGTTCTTCTCCCATCTGGTCGGAGGTACAGGCTGCTCGGGGCAAAGCGCAGTAGGTATAAATTTTCCTTTATTCCGAGTGCAATAAATGCACTTAATCAGCTTTAATCCTTGACTGCACTTTCCAGCAGCACTGCAGCACTTTATTAATTAATGAATTAATTTATTCATCATTGCTAAAATTCCAGTGGAGTTTCTAATGAACATTCACATCTTTCTTTTCTTGGCTGTATTTGTTCAGGTTGTTTGCACTGTCTGGTGTCTTTATATGTTGTGTTTGCGTTTTACAATGGCTGTAAATCAAATTTCCTCCTAGAGGACAATAAAGATCTGAACTGAACTGTATTGAAAAAGTACTAAAATTTACACAATACAAATATCAAGTAGGCTACATTACTTTGAGATTGTGAGCGACTGAGTGTGTGAAGGAGTCATCATTGTCAAGAATACCTTTGTTAACACAAACAGAAGAGATAAGGTGATGAAGATGATGCAGGACCTCAGTGTGCAGAGTGGAAGCAAGTGAGGCAGGAGGCAAATGTCGAATGTTGAACAGTAATTAAGTCGCTAAAGTCGGCCCAGCGTAGCTTGCAAAACGCATGGTGTTTGCTCATGTACCTAGAGGTAGAAATGGGAAGGTCCTGCATCAAGTGTAGTGAAATTTGCAAGCATATTTCTTTTTCTTGGGACCTTTTTCATCCATTTTCAGTAGCAAAGTGAGCAGAGCCCATCTACTGTATCGCTGAGCACTTCAGCTAAGAGCTGGAGCGAGCGCACGGTCTGTCAGGGTTGTGTGCCTCGGAGTTTGGTTGCCAGGTACCGTGATACATATCCTACAAACTTACAGAAATGGTGAAATAACTATTTGAGTTATATTACTAAAAAATCAGGAGACTAGCGTGAGAAATTACTGATTGGGAGTTCAGTCGGAGAAAGGGTTAAAATATCAGGAGTGCTGGCAGGTTTTTTCATCGCAGCATTGCAAATTGTAAAGAATGATGAAATAAATGAGTCATTACAAAGTGATAAAATTATTAGTTCAATTCTGATTTTTCCTTATTTTTCCTGCCACCTTGTCATCCACCAATCTCATCTTTACAGGCGTTATAAGTGTAATACGGTGTGTGTCGTGAAATGCCGAGGTGGCCTTCTGGCGTCATGTGACCCCTCCAGCGAGGCGCCCGACGAGGGCTCCATGACAGGACTCACAGTGACAGACAGAGAGAATGGAAAGAGTGTAACCGTCCCTCTGTCCACCATGGAGACAGAGACAGGTAGACTTTCTCTGAGTTATCAAGAAAACTGTGTTTTTCTCTTGAAGCGCATCTGAACTAACTTGATCTCAACAGGGAGCAGATCGAGAGTCTCTGGGCCTGAAACCACACCGGGTTGTGTGTCTTCCTCCATTAACCTGGACCTGATCACCTCAGATCAGTACGCTCAGGCGTACTTGGACTATTTATTCTCTGGTAGAGGGCCTGTAGCAGGGCTGCAGAACTACTTTAATAAAGCTAGTGACCATCTGAAAACTCTAATAACTCAACCTGGATGTAAAAACAAGACAGTGTTGAAAAGTGGGATGGAGCGAAGTGATGGAGCGCACTTTGAAGACCAGGCAGAGGGCACACGTGAAGAACCAGGAGTGGATAGTCCAAAAGATGACAAACAGGGCGAGACAGAAAAAAGAGGAAGACGAGAGGAGGTGAAAGAACGCGAGCAAAGAGATGAAAGTTTGAAACTCAGTATTGTGGAGACGCAGCCGGATGAGAGCCTTGCACACAATCATCACAGTGCAACAGGTGAATGAAAGCCACGACTACACAGCAGCAAACACAAGATGCATCAAAAACTCAAACATGAAGGATTTTTGCAATATTTGGAATTTATTTAAGGAGATGAAACTTGCTGGATAGAAGCTAAAACGCTGTTGTACTGATTTGTTTGAAAAGCTACACACTCCGTAAGTGACAGCAGCCTTGGCTGAACAGGAATGTTAGTTTTCAGTATGTTGATATTAAATAAATCAGTTCAACACAGACTTTTCAAACCTGGACATTTTGGCAGATATTTGTCAGTCTGTTGTATTTAATGTTCATGAGTTAAAAGAAAGTGTTTAATAAAATAAGATCAATTCCTGGGGACTAGAAATCTGTGTCCCTTCTTTTCAGTTAGAGACTTTTTCCCTGTTTGTATATTTGCTCAATACCAAAAGACACATTTGTGCTAACAGTGGCAGAGCAGCCAACTGGCTCCTCGTGTTGCTCCTCTTGAAAAGTAAACATCAAATATCAGGAGTATGATTGCCACCGACAACAGGCAATCATCTGTGTAACCTGTGCCCATCTGAAATTATAGTTAAGTAGCTGTAAATTCGCCAACATTGAATGGAAATTCAATTTCAGATTCCAGGACACTAGACAGAGTCAAACCAAAAAATTGTGCTTAAGTATCAAGGCCATTAATATTGTAATAACTTAGCAGAAAAACAGGAATAAACTCAGATATACTCAATAACAAATCAGACAAATGCCAAAACAAAGCTGGCAGATAAATAAGCAATTTTTTCCAGAAAGGGGTCAGGCAGAAAGGCAAAGAACCAACGGGCAAGCAGACAAGATGAAGCTGGCAAAGCAGAAGGATGGAAAGCTAAGGTGGAAGCACAATGAAACATCTGGTGAGGGTGACGGAGAATGGGTCACAGTTAAGGGAAAGGGGTTACTGCAGGGCGAGAGGGAGTGAATCTGTGGCGACAGGAGAGGAATAAAACAAAACCAACATCAGAATGTGCAAGTAAAACCCCTTTCAATCTGAACAAAAAAAACATTTAAAACCAATTTACATCTTGCTTTCATTCTGCAGTGGGAATGGATACAATATGTGTTCAGTCCCAGGTCAAAGACTCTGGCCTGAGCCACACCCACCCTCAATAATTTTAACGACTTCACCTGCATTTAAAAATCTGCATATATAAGCTTATTTAGATGTAAAATGGCAGAGTTGGATTACTTTGTGACAGATTTTAGAAAAACATATACTGATAAATCCAGCATGTTAGCAGCACTTCTGCCTTGAATATGGACACATCAAGTTTTGTCCCCACTTGCAGTAAGATGTCATGTGTACCTAATGCAGTAAAACACATCCAACTCTGCAGTCAACACAGCCTTTGACATAAACAATTATGTTGATATTGAATTATTTCCCCCCGGCACCCCCTTTAAATCCTCATATACCACAGCATAATTGATGCTGTGGTATCGTCAAATACGATATTAGTATGACATATCATCATAGTAGTTTATAAACATAAACTTGAACTTGTAAGAAAATAAACATTTTATGTTAATATTACGTCTTTGGTAAGTAGTTCTGTAAAAAAAAAGGGGCAAAAAAAGTTGAGCTGCCTATCAAAAGTTTTCTGTTATTTTATAATAATGCAGGACAGATTTTCCGCCCACATGTGACCCCATCGAAGTGAAGTCACTTCAGTTGGTAGAAAATGGACTCAGATCACACGGCTGTGACTTTCTTTCGTTGCTGCTCTCCTGCCAAAAGGTCACAAGCACAACAACCTGTCCACCTGCAGAAGACCACTTCTCCCTATGTATATGAAAGGAAATACAGGGGAAAAAAAAGAGGACTTTTTGAGTGATGTTTACAGGCGAGGGACAGTTTTCGTTAAGTGTTTGTCACTCAGAAAGGTTGAAAAGATGCTTTCTCTCGCAGTATTATAGTGTGCGATGCAGCAGGTGGGCGAGCAGCACAGGAAGGAGCTCTTATGTGGCGAAGCTGGCGGCGCTGTTTGAATGTCAACCCTGGAAGGAGAGAGTGCCTGTGTGGATTTTTTTGTGTGTGGGTGTGTTGGCGGGAGTGTGTGAAGAAAACTTGGAGAGTGTGTGTGTGTGTGTGTGTGTGAATTCATGCATGTCTGAATGTCTATAGAGAAAGATATTCAGGCATGTGCAAAATTATTGCGTGTCTGTGCATAAAAAATGGGAAAGTGATAAGGAGGAAGGTGTGTGAGTTACTCAGAGAATAGGATATTTAATGATGGTGGTACAGAAAGATGGAGGGACAATACAAGTAGTTGATGGTTTTTCTGTGTGTGTGTGTGTGTGTGTGTGTCAGGTCTCGCTAGCTGTCGATGAGTCACACTTCACAGCTCCAATTACTGGTCTCTGCTCTGCTAATGCTGTCTTATTGGTGTTATTACTCTTTCGCTCTTTTATTCTCTTGCTCCCTCTCTGTTTTTTTTCTTTTCTCCCACTGGCTATCACACTTGTGTGACTTCATTATTCAGTGTAATAAAAATCAGATTTTTTTTTTATGCACACACTAATGAAAAGCACTACATTCAATACAAATATACCATAAACCAGTAAGATCTTTGATTAGAAGTCATCCTGCTTTTCTTTGCTCCTTTTCTGGCACTGTATTTTTTTTTCTTCCATTTTTAAAAACTTTTTTTTGTTTTGTTTTGTTCAATCTGCTCTCTCCATTCTCCATCTATAATCTTTTAAACAGCTCCTTTTAAAGTCAATTGTCCTTTTTATTTGGTTTTCCTGGAACTCTTCAGGTGGATTATCCACTTTTTCTGTCCATTCAGCTCAGTTCAGGTTTCATTTATTGGCATGCTAAATGTTCCTTTCACAGTCAAGTTTCAGAAATGTTTAGCATAACACTAGGCTGCTTTAAAACATGTTTGATATCTTTATTATAATCATTAAAGAAGACCATATAGTGAGTACCCTGATAGAAATGTAGCCCTATATGCTGTTTTTTGTTTGGTTTTCAAATTTTCCCATCAGCTAGTGTGAGCTAACAGAATTATGTCAACTTCTCTTACTGTAAAAACAGTTTTTGAACAGTTTCTTCCCACACGCCATCACTTTGATAAACAGTTACATCAGTCATATTATGTCAACAACCGTGTAACACTAAAACATCCACTTATCTGCAAGAGATGCATTCATGGTTTGAAATACTCTGTTTTAACAAGTATTATCACCAAAGGAGTTGTATGCAGTTTACAGACATATATAATACTAAGCCACTTTATTTAAATAATTTCAATGATTGTTAATTTGCACTGTTTGTATTGTTAACAACACATCTAATTTAATTTATTAAAACATTACAACATAAACAGTGATCTCTTATGTAAAAACTGTTGCTAAGGTTGCCTTAGAAAAAAAGTCTGTTTTTTTATGTTGTTGCTTGCAAATTTGTGAAATATTGTACAAATGTTATGATGCAAACTATGAAAGAGAAAATTTAAGCTCTAAAGACAAAATTTAAGCTCTAAACCTAAGCTGCATTTCTTCTGGTTGTGGTAGGAAATTGGAGCATAGAGGAAAATTTTGGCACAATGACAACATGATAAGCTTACCAAAAAAATCTCCTCCATCGCCTGACAGGCTGGTTCAAATCCTGATGCAACCACTTCGTATCCTGCATGATGCCACTTCGTCATAGAGATTTTTGAATGTTCCGTATCATGCAACGTTCCTTTTTTCTTTTCTTTTTGAAAAAAAAAAATCACATTCCTCTTTCCCTTCCTGCCTCTTGTGCTGCACCATCATGTAAGAACAAAAGTTCAAAAGGTGACACCCACATCTAAAATAAAACCTGAGAGGGTCAGTGAGTCCTTAATAAAGTAACTCCACCTGATGACCTGTGTTCATGTGGGGGCACACACAGGTGTAGTAAGAGAGTAAGAGCCTCTCTGTCTGTCTACGTGCAATTCAATCTACAGCACTGAGTAGGTGTGTGTGTGTCTGTCCATATATGCCAAGGTTGGTAGTCGTAAAAGCGTCGCTGCGGCAACAGAAAATTGCCACAGTAACTCACCATCATCTCACCGCCCACAGCCTCTCAGCAGAGAACAGACGCTGACACAGAGTAACCTACAGTGTGTGAGTGTGTATGTTGTGTTGGTGGATGTGCTCGTGTGTAAACTCAGTTGTTTTTTTGTTAATGAGTGTGTGTTTGTATGTGTGCGAGTGCATGTTATTGCGAGGAGGAGAACTCAACTTCTGGCAAGAGAAAGGGTGGAAGACGAGCCAGCGAGAAAAGAAACAGTGAGAGCAGAATGTTTAAAAAGGCGGGACAGACGTGAGGAGGGAGAGAGCAACAGAAAGGTGGGATGAAAGGAGTGACAGACTGAGGGAAGAAGAGAACGAGGGAGAGAAGACAAATCAGATGTAAAAACAGGAGGAACAGGATTTGAGTGGCATAGAAAGGGAGGTTAGAGCAGAATGATGGATGCTCGAAACACGGAAACCTGGCAACAAGGCTCATCTCTCTGCAGCACTGAAGTTTATAAATAAATATGGAAAAATCATTTAGAGTTTAACACTAAAAATCTCATGAACTGAGATTTCCTTTTCCTTGAAATCTCCTTTTCCCGGACTACGTGCACAGTTTTAATGAAAAAATGTGATTGACTTTTCCCAGGCTACTGGGAAAACCAGTGACTCAGTGAGCAAAGAGAAAAAACAGAATGTTCTGACGTGACATAATCAAAACAGTTCAAACTTTGGCAGAAAATGATTAGTGTACTCTAGGACCCCATAGCAGGTATTAGTTTGTATTATTTTGGCTCTAATTTTGCATACAGATAATGCTTCTTCCATGCTCAAGTCACAAACACAGCCTACTTCTAGGATTCATACTTCTCTCTCTCTCTCAAAAAAAGAAAAAAAACCAAACACATTAAACCATCATCTTATCGTCACAAAAGGATGTTTGTATATGATTATGCCTGTTAATAATTAGTGTAGTCACCTGGCACATGTGCAGGACACAGTCAACCTAATCTGCAGTAACAAGGCAGTTAAAATGGCTGAGATGTTTTGGTGAGGTGCATTATAACACATTACGAACATATATAACACATTCTAACACATTATAAAAACACTTGAAATACATTATTTGTAATTATGTTTATGTTAATGGTAATGTTTAGAGTTAAGGTTAACCCTAACCTTGCTTATGATTGTACAACACTATGTGGTCATTATAACGCATTATAAGAATGTTCATAATGCATTATAGATGGATGGTTTAAGTAAAGTGTTACCAATGTTTTTCACACACACACACACACACACACACAGACACACAGACACACATGCTATGCATCTGGGGGAGAGTTCATGCTCTGGTATTTGCCTGACATTTAATTTCAATCCGCTCCATGTGTGTGAAACACCTGCTCTAACATGGCCACACACACACACACACACACACACACACACACACACACACACAAATTACTTTATGCTGTCATTTTAAGCCTGTCAGCGAAGCCAGACAAGCAGCAAGTAGTTTGCAGAGGTAAAAGACATATCACACAGTGCTGGTGCCTGATGAAGACATTTGTGTGTGTGCAAATGTTTTTGTGTTGTTCTGCCTAGACCTTAGAGCTGGGAGGAAAAAATGACAGTCCCATTACTAAAGATTAACCCACTGGCCTGTTCAGATATTCAAACTTCCCCTCCTCTCTCTCTCTCTCTCTTTCAATAAGGTTAATGTTATAACTGCAAAAATGCCACTTGATCTGCAGGGTAAGAGAGAGAAAAGTAAGAAGAAATGTCCAAATACAGACACAACAAGACAGTAAGACAATAATCAGTTTTTCAACCAATGTTTCTTTAGCAGACCACTGCACTGGTCAATACTGGCCTCTCACAGATACAAAAGTATTAGTGTGTATGTTGTAGATGTTAGCCACATAATCAGCTGATATGAACACTTTTTTGGTTATAAAGAACACAAAGCAGAAAAAAAGATGCTTTAGGTGATTAATAATCTAAAATTTTAATTAAGGTTGACTTTAAGTAAACTGACAACATTTTAGACAATTAAGTTTATTTTTAATCTATAAATTAGACCTTGATCTGTTATATATCCTGAATAACTTCATAATCCCAACCCAAAATTGTGCAGTTCCAGTTTTACTGTTTTCCCACTGAACTGCAGGTGATGGGGGTAAGACAAGTCTTGGGAAACGTGTCGGTAAACGTATCAATACGTACTGACACAGATAAACTATAAATAACACGAAAATTTGGTAGCTTGG
>JAPZDX010000003.1:21530902-21542869 GCA_029783625.1 Naso annulatus | reverse complement strand
TTTTTTTAAATACTCTCCCTCCTCCTCTTCCTTGTCCTTTTTTTTTGCTCCTATTGTTGGCTGATTAAGTTTAGCGGTGGCATACTATTCCAGTTGGCACTTCCAGCCTCGCTGTCTGCCACTTGCACAAAAACTGCCGATCTCTTTTATTTCCCCTCCAATTTTCAAATGAATTGGTGTGAAGTGAAGAAGCCCATTCACCTCCCTCTTCACCACCTCTCCGTTTCTCTTAAAAAAAAGCTTTGTATTGGCATGAATCATTGACAATAACTCTTTCGCTTTTTCCTCCCTGTGTCAAACTAATTTGTTTGTCTTCCTCTCACTGTCAAATCACATAGAAACATAACGCTTCTGAGTGCTTTACGGCAAAACCCTTCAGAGAAATAGGGTAAAAACTTTAACAATAACAATAACATACTGATAATAATAACATCAAATGAAATGGATTGCAATTATAATAAAATACCTAGCTTCTCTTGTGTTTATTTAAAATTTGTCTCTGTCTCCCTTTACTTCTATTCTTTTGCTGTCTTTAATCATCCCTTCTATCTCTCATTAGTTTTTCCTCTATTTCTTCATCTCCATTCTTCATGTCTATTTTGGTTCTTCTGTCTTTTCAATCTTCCATGCCACTTGTCTTTGTTAACATAAATGTGAATCCATCAGGGTTTAGTGGAAAACAGTGACTAAATAAATTTAAAAAAAACTAAGAGAGAGAAAGGTTTGGTAAACACAAGCAAGTCGATTGTTTGAGTAAAAGACACAAGTTCAGTTAGTTTCAATGCTGATGCCAGTTTATTGCTCCACTCTGCACTGTAGTGGGAATGAGACGAGGAAGAGGTCGGGCTGTTGCTACGGCAACATGTGGCCAGCATGGCATGGTTTCCAAGGCTCCGTGGCTCTGCTGCCTTGGCGTAGCCTACGGATGCCCGCGGGCAGGACAAGTGGAAATTTAGAAAGACAAACGTGCTGAGAGAGGCAGCGCCGTTAGGTGGCAAACAGAGGGAGAGACCTCATTTCTAATCACTCCTTCTTCCTTTAACACCAACTTCCTGCTCTCTTCTGTACTGTTTTCTCTCTGACTCTATTGGTTTAAAACCTGCAATTATTTTAATCTTAAAGTAAACACTAGATCCATATAAACAGGCATAAATTATAGGGAACCTCTGATACCTTATTAACAGGAAGCCTGGTTTGAAATAAGTGGGTATTTAGGAGACAGGGAGTTCTAAAGGAAGTTGTTGTTCAGGTGCATTATGGGAAATGCACTTCTGAAGCTTAACTAGAGACTAAAAGTCTGGATATTTGCCCTCTGCTACAGCGATTCTTTACACCTTCATTTTTAATTGGTGTGTTGCGAGTCCCTCAACAGGTCAGGTTATTTATCAGTAAAATTAAACATACATAAAGAGTTTGTTTATCTTGATCTACTTATTTTCCTGCCTTCTGGGATTCTGGTTTGGGTCTACCACATGACCACAGATGGTACTGATGAATACGCGCAAATCTATGTGGATCCACTCACGTATCAGACATGCCGACAAATGCACATGAGACCTGTGGCAGGTAAATAAGACCCTATCTGGCCTGGTTGGAAATATTAAAAATCGTTGTGACTTCGGTTCCCGGGACCCATGAAAACCTCTAGCCAGACAGCACAAAATCATTTCCTAACCAGATGACTGACAGTTTTATGAGTTTACATTGGAATAAAAGGCTGGTTTCCTGTGAAATCAAGGCTTTTATGGGCATTTAATTAAAAACACCAGTGGCTCAGCGAAACTAATTTTTAAGAAATGTAATCACAGAGTTAATGATTAATCACTTTTCATCTGTGGGCAACATACATGAGATAGATTCCATACAAGCATTGATGAATTTGTTTTCTAAACAATGTTTTTATTGACAGTTTGGAATTATCAGAATTCTCTGATATGAACTTTACTTCCATAATGACAACAGGCGGATACAGCATGATTAGGTTCTTGGTGTACAGTAAAGGGACACTCTACCATGCCCATATATGGCCAATGCTTCCACACAAGTGACCTTTTGACCTTTCTCCTTATAAGGTTGTGTATACATGGATGAATGTAAACATCTGTCAGCATGGCAACGCAAAGCTCAGAGCTCAGAGTGGAGGGTTATGGTATATACACAGTCATATCTCTCTTTTTGTTCATCCTCCATCTTCTTCTGTTATTCACAGTCACATGTGGTTGTGGTGTGCAGGTTTTGGGCAGGTTAAAATCAGTCAAAAAATGGAGAATAAACTCATGTTGGGTTGATTTCTGAAATAAGACTTAATCCTGGTTCATCTAAATTAATTTGCTATAATTAGACAGTGTCTGTGTAAGTCAAAATGTACATGTGTTGAAGAAAGGAAGATGAAAAGGTCAATTTCATTTCCCTTTTAGTGAAAGTAAAAATAGCAAAGATTTTCCATCCACAACTACTAACTGGAGGTTACTGGCATTTTATTCAGGACTTTGTACTTTTTAGTGCGGAAAATCTTCATAAAAACCATTAAGACCATCATGGGACACTAAAATCTGCGCTGGAACCAGGCTGACAAACTGATTCTGAGAGTGGAACTGCAGTCACAAGCTCAAACTAACTGTAAAATTACGTTGATGTTTAAACATATTACATCAGTAAATAAAGAAGACATTCACTGAAATATTTAATAAAAGAAATAAAAGGGCAGAAAACCACAGTTACATGACAGATGAGCCAACTGCTGCTAGGCCAATAATAAAAGAACAAGAACTGCATTTTAATCTTAACCTTTGGGTTTTCTTTTTTTTGTTTTTCTATCTTTTGGTTATCCATCACTCAACCTCTTGTCTCCCACTTGTTTCGGTAACACTAATCTTAGTCTGTGGAACAGATAGTTCTGAGGGCCGGAGATACAGTCAGTGTGCGACACAGAAGTTGTGTGAATGTTTTCGGACCTTTGATGCTGTCAGATGAGGTGAAATGTATCTCTTCCACTGCGGAAGCATAGCTGACCGGCCACAGCTGTCACACACACACACACACACACACACACACACACACACACACACACACGGGTACAAATGCCAACATGATTTGACAAAATACAAAAGCATACACACACTAAGTCATGTACACTGAGCTCAAAAACAGTGTTCAGTGCTTTTTGTTGAGTCTCTCTCCCTCTCATTCATTCTCACACACACACACACACACACACACACACACACACACACACACACACACACACACACACAAAGACTTTACTGTCCGGAAAACAGAAATGAAATCTGACACAAAAGCCATGCCAAACACTTGGCAGTAGGCAGTCATAAATGCAAACACACATGACATCATTTTCCGCACACAAAAACAGCAAAGTGACCTATACACACACACACACACACACACACACTAAAAAACACATCTCACACTCTTCAGCACCACATACATGGTTATAAATCACTTTGGGCTGTATAGTGACAGAGACAGGAGGGACTAAAGCACAATAAAGAATGAAAGAAAAACATAAGATGACACCAAAAAATAAAGACAAGCATATTTAGCCTCTAAATGTTCAACACAAGGCACTATAACGTAGTCAAAACTCCATAATAACTCATATTTCGACCAGCAGAGAAAGAAAACAATCGAGTTACAAGGAGATAAAGTAATAGAACGAAGACAGCTTTCAAGAGAGGAAGATAGATTGTGTCTGAGGTGAACTGAGGTTACAGTAGCATGCTAAAATAGTCCCTCTGGGAGCCACCTGACTGGCTGAGGGTCAGGGAGAGGTCAACCAATCACAGAGAGGCTTTAAGACATTTGCATAAACAACTGCTGCTTTTGTCTGTTTGATTTGTGCTCTGCTTGCAAGCAGCAACAGTAAAAAGTTGTAAAAGACTGACTAATCTGTCTTAGAAACATGCTTATTTCCTCCAACTGAACTGCTATCAAGCATTCTGCAAGTAAACTTTATTTAAATACGAGGAGAAACAAGTTTCCTCCTCAAGTGTCTGGTTGGGAAAAAAGCCAACTAAGTCTCATAAGGACACAGTAATCCCTTTGCTTGATGAAGAGCAGGACTGGAACTTAATTGAGAATTCATAATAAGTCACTCCCCAGGCCCTGAATCAATATGTCGAAATGTGATTAACACTCTGCCAAAGCTGGCATGCAAAATACCAAAAGCTCGTATCTATGAGCGAGGGGACCGATAAGCTCACGGCCTTGGGTAGAATGAGTCAATTTGAGAAAATCTAGCTGACGGTCTTAGGGTGCAAAATCAGGTGAATATGACGGGTGCATCGCTGAACAGCCCGGATGGGAGCCATGTTATCCTTTCTCAGACGGTGCTGAATTGAAATTTTCAATTAACCGAAACAGAAACACCACAAAAGTTGTTAACTTTAAACTTTTTGCATGATCACTTTAAGAGTTGAGATGTGCGTGGATGGAAAAAGCACTGTATAACTCATCTCCTTCTACCTTCGGCAAAAATAACTTCCTGTGTTGCTGATTCGGAGTGGAGAATCGGTGCAGGAGAGAGATGGAGGAAGATGAGAGGAGACATTTAGCAATTTACTAGGTCTAAAGTAATCATCCCTCTGCTGTTTGGGTAGAGCACTTTAATGGAAAACCAGCTGTTGGGAGGAACATAAGTATGGCTGACAGCAGGCAGACAGCAACTTTAAATGGAAACCTCCGTTAGCAAATGAGACATTTTAACTGTAGTTGGTACCACAGTCTACACAGTTGTGTCTCTGTAATACCTCTCGCCTCCTCCTGCTTAAATAATTCTGGACTGAACTGTAAAAATATCAGCTTACACGCTGATCACAACCCTCAGGTTTACACTTCAAATGGGTAGCTATGCTAAGTCCGCTCTTTATTGAAGAGATCAAAGTCTGTTATCTGCCAGAGGACACAGGAATGACGAGCACGTCTCCCTTGAAATACGTTGCTGAGCAGAATATGAAGCAGGTTGTTACTTAATCTGTTTATTTTCTGTAGCACAAATGTCTTTTTTCACCATGCAACATCACCAAGTGCTGGAAAAAGCAAAATAGATGTCGTTGAGGCCTTGCAGACAACAGCTGTGCAATGCTGTAACTGAATGTTTGTCTTAGGCCTTGTTCAGACTGAAGACAAATTCATTTTGTTTCTCAAGTATTTTTAACACAGACTGTCCGCACTGTCATTTGCAAGTGATCAGATCGGATCTGTTGCGTCCAGACATCACCGCTCTGTGCCAGCCTCTCTGCATGGGTCGACGTGGGCGTCAGTACGTGTGCTAGTAATGCAGCTTTACACACAGAAGTACAACAAATGAAAAAGTAGACATACATCGGCACAGCTGCACCAGACAGACTTAACGGAACAGACCGATGAACATTACGATGTTTCGTGCTGCAGTCATGAGGGCTTCACTGTTTAGTGAGAGGTTTGTGCTGTACAAAGCTTTGACCAGTGGGAACGTGTCGTCCTTGGGACATTTGATGATGAGATGTGGCGTGCAAATTTTATAAGTGCTGTGGGACATTTGTCAGGATCTCTGGGCTTCTAGCATCCTGTCTTGTCCATCGAGACTCTCCATTCAAGCACCCGGTTTCCATAAAGTGACGCAAAAGACACTCTGTTATCCGATTTGAATGAGCAGAGCGTCCGTACTGAGGAGGCATTTGTACAAATTGGATTTAAATTGCATTTCAAACCACCTCACCATGTGATATGGATCAGAAAAATTGGATTTCATGTGGGGTTGTTTTGGTGTTTAGACTTCCTGAAACCAATCTGGGTACAATCTGGATATGCAAAAAATCTGATTTGGGCTGGCAGCCTGAACAAGGCCTTAAACTGATTACTGGTAAGCTGAGTCTTGGTTTGCATGAAATCAAAGCAAATTGAAGCCTAACTGGAAAAAAAAGCCCGCCTATCAGCTCTGAATCTGCATTGTGCCGATGGTCACAGGGTAAATTTGATGTTAAGAATCCTCCCCACACTAGTTCACCTTTTGACAAACCACGCCGCCTCATTTAATTCTCTGCTTCGCCTCCGGCTGACTGAGGTGAAAGCTAAGAGGCAGCTGGGCCTGTGATTATATTCAGATGGATTGTTATTAGAAGTGCAGCTCAGGTTTTGTTTTTCTTCTTCAAGCCTCTGAGATTATGTTATTTTTTCTAATCTTACATAAATCTATGAGAAGAACCTTTTGCCACACAAAGCAGACATGATCAAAGCTATCAAACAGCTTTTGCATTAACAGCAGCCTGAAGCCCAGCAGAGAAAATGATGGCATCTACCAAATACCACAATGAATACCATCGTCATAGCAACTACATACAAGGAACCAAAAAGCTCAGCTGGACGGGGAAGAAAAGAAAAGAGCCTTTAAGATAAAAAAAAAATATTTGGGTGTAAAAATAGAAGATTTTCTGTCACACAACACAAACAGACACAAAGTACACTTTAACTGATTCAACCAAACCCAAATGCTTTGCATTCTGTTCAGCATCGGCTGTCCTTTGGCTTAAACCTGTTACACAAACAGCCAGAACTCTCCTCTTTCTCGCCACACACACACACACACACTGACAGTTGACCCCAATCTGCTTCCACCGTTGTTTCCCTCGAGACACGACTGAGCGTTGCATCGCCCGAGGCAACAGACGGCCGCTACAGTTAGTGTGCCACAGATGGTTCAGAAAATATCAAGGAACTTGCACAACATAATAGCATCAAATTTAATGGAATATAACAGTTGCAGAAGCATCTCAAAATGAACTATAAGGTTTCCTGCTGCTGTATGAATACTCATTACACTGCTGCAGTTTATTAACAGAGAGTTCATATTGTATGGAAACTGAAAATGGAGTTTAACAGCCGGTTATCACCGGAGCAAATAGTCACATTATGGTTAATATCATTTAGCAGGAGGTTTTAGGGCTATAGCAACTGTGCAGTATTGCATCCACCTTCACCCCGTTGAACACTTCAACCTCGAACTGGTGTATCTATTGCAGTTATTTTAGCTTGCAGGTAAAATGCATTTAAAATAGAAACTGGCAGAATAATTCAGACAGGAGTAAGTTACCCATTCGAAGCCAAATGCCAGCCTTTGTCAATGATCAGAAAAACAAAGTTACATGCAAGGAATTGTTTGATCATGCAACAAATGCAGCAAATGTGTGGAAGAAATCAGGCATCAAATTCAATGAGGCTTAATGAACATAGATAATAATATTTTAAATAAAAAGGAGACAGCACGATAAATTAATAAATTCTGGTCCACAAGGAAGATAATGAATCCATCAATCTAGTGACCGAATGAATGTTCTTGTCAAAGCCGTACGATACCTACACCGGAAATGCTGTTTTATAAACGTGCTGATCTAAGCAACCAATGCTAATGAGTGGTGAATTTATATTTACAGTGGATTGCCCCTTTATTCTTTTACTCAGCATTAATGCCCTGCAGGGTCTAAGCGTGGGGTCAAAGTTCACCAGTGTGGGTGATGAGACATTGATTGACTGCTTCTATTCGACTTGTCTCACCTGCTCATTAGTCACAGGACAGAGGTCAATGTGTGTGTGTGTGTGTGTGTAGATGGTGTGCATATACAAATACGGACATTTGTATGCAACTTTAAGTCTATTTCCATTTGTATGCATACTTGTTTAAAGAGATATGAGTACATGAACTATGTGTATAAGCTAGTTGGTGAGTGTGTGTGTGTGTGTGTGTGTGTGTGTGTGTGTGTGTGTGTATCTATCCTCAAACTCGTACATCACTGTCTGTTCCAAGTGTCCATTCAGCACATGAACCTTAACATAGATGGTCAATAAAAATAAAAGTGGATTCCGGCTCGAGGCTGCGGCTTTGTTCTCTTCACTAAATGTCAATCCTGACAGGCAGTTTATTCCCGAAGGTGTCGGGGCTAATAGATTAGCTCTTGTATTGATCAGGAATAGTCTCTCTCATGCTATTGATCACCTGGCCTTCGCTGCTTATACCAGCCTTCCCATTTACGTAACAAATCCATCGGTATTGGATTCAGTCATTATTGGTTTATGGTCGAACATTTTGACTTCTCATAAGCTGCAACAGTCCCAAAGGAGCCGTTACTCTGAAGCATGCATGACTTCGGCGCCTTGCTCAAGGGCACTTCAGCTATGACACTGTTACACTACTACTACTATTGAGCTGTGGTCTGAATATATTTTGAACCATTATCTTAAATATTATTCTGACATACAGTATTGACTATTCTAGTATGGAAGTTTATTCGCTAAGAACAACCCCAGCAATCTTGTCATTGGACCGATGAGTTTATATTTCTTTGTTGCTAAAACTTAATGTTGATTATTTTTCATGCTGTTGCATAATTAAAAATTCAGAAAGCACACTGGCACATCAGAGCTACTTAATAGTAGGTGTAATGTTCAGAATAAAGTGCCAAACTGAAGCATGACCAACCCCCAGTTCTTCAAAAAATAAGTCATAAATCTGAATTTTTTATCGTTTTTTGGTCCATGCACTTCCTGCGTAACATAATCCTAATAAGTAATTTTTTTGCATTCTTGCCATCTGGTAATGTACACATGATAAGATTTAACGTCATCATTTCACTTAAACCAGCTTTAAATGCACAATATCTAATTTTATCAAATGATGAAAACAAAACACGTAGTTTGGTGACATCGGGAAGTAGGGTGGGATTATGGAATTTGTTTTTCACATCTTTGCCGATGAGAATTTACGTCAGGGAGACTAAGGGAGATATGTTTACAGATGAGGTAATGAATTTTAACATTACTCACATCATGTTTAGTTACATTTGCTGAATTTTATTCCACACTCTGACTCTGGCTGACTGGTGTTACCCTGAAAATTAGTGACAGGCGACAAAATGAAACATTATACTAAATAAAACTACAGATTTCTTTGAGTTTTAACATTACTGGAAGCATTTGAGATAATGTTAATACACAGCTCAAAACATATATGAAAAATATAGTCATTTTTAGATATTTCAATGTGAATATGGTACAAATCATACTTTGTAACTTCGAAGTCATGTTTACTTTCAGTTTCCTCAGGATTTCTCAGTGCTGGTTTTCTGACTTAATGGAACATTTTCACACCACAACAAAGAGAAAACTTGTCTGCACACCAACACACACACTTTGCTCGTCTCAGTCTTGGAATAACTAACATCATCACTATGTGACAGTGACGGGCGCATGTTGTGACATGTGCCCGCTTCCTCCCCGATGTCATCAGACACCTGTCAATCATGCCCCAGCACCTACCTGCAGAAGCGGTCACACTCACCCAAACAATCTACCAAACTGCCAGTGACCAGGCCCACTGTCTCACACTATTACTGTACGTGTCAGCTCACTGTCAGGCAGAACATGCTAATTACATATGAGTTTACAGTTGCACCTCAGCACATTTATATACGTCCAATCTAAGAGTTTTGATGTCTGTCCCTGTTGTTTTGAACGTAAAGCAGTGACTGAGAGGAGAGTGATAACACTGCACGATCAGAGATAAAGACATTCAAAACTTTAGACATTCAATGAATGCTTGTCATTAAAGATTTTCACTGGTCCACTTGATCCCCAGGACACAAGGGCCCACCAAGGAGTTCTACGGATTCAGATTCACATTTTATTCACTTAATCATCATTCATTTTTAAATTAATTCTGAGATTTGCTTTTGCTGACATGAAATTCTGCAAGATCGAGCATCTCGTGAAATACTGAGATGCACGATGTTGCTGTGAGCATGAGAGAGAAGATCAGTGCTCTGTGATTGTGTGTAGGATGTATACTGTAGGCTAATTATGTAACGTGCGTGTGTGTGTGTGTGTGTGTGTGTGTGTGTGTTATTGTTGTGCAAGACAGAGACAAAGGCACAGAGGTTCAGAGAGTGTTTGACTTCACCTGGAAGGTAAACAACTCGTGACTTGGCAGCTTCTCTTCTTTAAGATGCGCACACACGCACGCACATTAACTCCCACTCCCATTCTTGTTTTTTGCCTATTTCATCTAAAAACAAACATCCTCAAAGATGACAGAACCTACATCATGTCCACACTAAGGCAAAAAAAACCCTTCTGAGATGTGACTAGACTCAGGAGAACAGCCACGTCTCTTCCTCTACAGATGAAGACGAACAGCAAAACTGCATTACAAACATCACCTACAGCAAGTTGGGCTGCAACTAACAGTTGTTTTCATTATCGATTAATGGTTATTTTCACAATAAGTCAATTAGTCATTTATTCCGTGCAATGTCAAGAAAGTGTGAAAAATGCTCATCTCAATATGACGTCTTCGAATTGAATCTTTTGTCCAAACAACAAAGAAACACAAAGACTCAATTATCATCAAAATTACAAGCAGCAAAATCCTCACATTTAAGAGGCTCATCCAGCCATTCCTTTTACTTTTCATTTGAAAAATGACTAAAAATATTAATTCATTATCTAAACAGTTGGCGATTAATTTTCTATTGATCGATTAATCGTTACAGCTCCAACAGCGAGACCGAGTCGGGCTGTTTCCTCTGATGAGTCTCAGAGAGTTAAACTTCCTGCTCTACATGATAATTTGATGACTCTGTACACATCAATTGTCCTTGTTGACATTATTTTTCACATTTCGTTGTTTATTTTCTTATTGTCAGATAAAAAACAAATACAGTAAGTCGATAATTAAAAAAAATATATCAACAGTAAGTCTTTAGCTGCTGCACTGAAACTGTAGATCGACTCATAATTTTATGCTCCCAGTATAAAACAGTCAAAGAATATAAATCTAAACTCTGATTATAGCGACAACTGTATAGCATGTTTGGCTACACTGGCATTTTAAATGACTCGCATCATAAACAGAGTGAGAGCTATGAATTGACCTCTTTATCACCGACTGTGGAGAATGTGGTGTTTGTTTGGAAAGTAGCATTGAAGGTTTGTCAGGCAACGTCTAGGAGGCCAAAACTAAGAGTAAAGATATATTTGCTTTCCTGTTTGCCTTCACAATATAAACCCCCTTCAAATATTGACTTAATAGGCTTAATAGGTCAATGCATCATTACTGCTGATAACTCGCTGACAGAATTTGGTTTCTAGTAGGAACAAAAACAACATTTCTGTGTTACTGCTCAAGCAACACAACCACCTGCATCACAAGGAATTCCTAATGTGACCGCTGAAATATCACTGTCCTCTTGTAACTATTAGTAAAAGAGCAGAAGAGACTCACCAGCGCCAGACTCATAGAACTGTACGTGTATGAAACTACCAAACCAATGCATGTGTGTGTTGCACGTCTGTAAATGTGTGCGGTATGTGTGTGTTAGTCTGTAAGCGTGTGCTTGCGCAGCCAGCTGAGAAATTGTTTCCTCTTTGGTCTGTTTCATTAGCAACTCCATAATTATCACCCCATCTGCTCCTGGAGTTTGACTCTTCTCTCCCGCTTTCTTCTTCATGTCACTCGCTAAATAAAAAAGATTCCTAAACAAAGGAGCTTTTTTCTTTTTTTTGGTCTCTCTCCGCTGCTTAAACTGTCACCACATTAACATAGATGTTAAAAATAAAAAAAATATATTAAAAAATCCACCATTTAATGCTCTTAAGTTGTCCGCCTGAGGTCTCATTAAAGTGAATCTATCCCCTTTAGTCTGCGGGTGACTTGCAAACTCGTGGGTAGCCGTTAAATTAGTGTTTACTAATAAACCAGCAGACAACAAATGAAAGTGCATGAGTGCACGGGTTCAATTTGTGTTAAACATTAGGGTTTATTGTCGTTTCTTTTTTTTTTTTTCCCTTCAAATCCCCCCCACCTCTATGGCTCTAAAAAAACCCCACACACATTAACACTTCTTTCTGAATGAGGACTTCCCATCTGACTTTCAAGCTAATTTTGAGCAAACCTGGCAAGAAACACAATATGACTTA
>JAPZDX010000003.1:21496848-21507911 GCA_029783625.1 Naso annulatus | reverse complement strand
TCAGCAGCGTTCGCACGAGTGCTCCAGTCTCACACGCCACTTAAGTGTGATTAATAAGGTGCAGTGTTGTGTGTGTGTATGTGTGTGTGTGTTCGTGTTCGTGTGTTTGTGTTTGTGCATACTCACCTTTCTAACCCCTCCGGTGATACTGAGTGTGCTCTAAAGATTCGTGCCTGTAGGAAACTGTGTATCTTTGTATGCGTGTGTGTGTGTGCGTGTTTGTGCGTATGTATGTGTGTGAACATGATGCTATTCCCTTGTTGATGATACATCTATTGCATCAGATGCACATGCGTGCATGCTCACAAGCACGCACACACACACACACAAACAATGAACCACAGACATAAAGACTCTTTCCTGGAGGAATTCCTACCAGCTGTTGTGGAAAACGTTGTTTTAAAGTGACGACATGGTGCTTTAGTCTATTATTATTTGGCTAGCTTGTGGCTATCAGTAACAATTGGTGTCTACTGGGAAATGCTAGCAATGCTACTAAGCTGGTTGTACCATTATCAAACCAATTCTTAACTTTAACTCAAATTGCAAGAAAGGAATGTTACAACAAAAAGCAAACAATCTAACAGAGGAAACAAGTGTTACTTTAATGCAACAATACAAGGAGGTTAAAATCATAATGTACTGAAGCTGAAACCACCATTAAAATGCATTTCATTGTGTTACATGCATTTCAATCTATCACTACTAACAAATGATGATGCATTTCTGTTTAACTTTTAATGGGATGCAACATTAAATTTTTAAGACGATGAATTTAAAGAGAAGATGATGTCCAACCCACATTGCCTGTCTCAGTCTAGCTTCATCCAAAATGCACTCACTGATCCCGACACACACCCACACCCACGAAAGCACACACAGACACACACACACACACACCCTCGCAAACACACACTTATACACACATTCAGGCGTCGCCGTAGGTAGATGCTATTTATACCTGACTGAACCAGGACAGTAGAAATAGGGAACGGAAACAGGCCAGTATCCGCTGGGAAACAGATCGCTGTCCCCATTTTAACCAGAATTCAGCTGAGAATATAAGCAGGAATGACCAGCGGGAATACAGAACGGGAAGACCGCTCACTCTCTGAGAAAGTCTGTGACCTAGACATAACCGACAAGGTACATTTCTGCTCTAATCTCTGATGTAACACTGAGACTTTCAGTGTGTTGGACAGGAAAACGACTTCAGTTTTAAGCTTTAAACTAAAGCTTAATCAGACAGAACACTTTGTCATTGATCTGGGAATATTCTGCTTTACGAACAGGATATAACATTCATCAGATGAAGTTGAAAGTCGGCGGAGAAACGTCTGCAGAGTGCAGATAGTGTTAGCAGTTTTTTGTACATAAAATAGACAGAGATGTATCTAATACAATAAGACACAAGCTAAAAGGGAACAGATACATGAGATTTTGAGACTGAGGAATGCAGTGAGAGATGGATGGACTTCATTAGCTGCTATAGAAAGCACACGTGTTGCCCTGCTCTCTCTGTCTCCCTGTGTGCATATGAATGTGTGTGTGACTGTGTGTGTTATGACAGATGTTGCACCATGCTGCTTCTCAGCGGAGGATGGGCTTAAAGTTCATTAGGAAGGTCTCCTGACATTCAGTCTCTGATACAAGACACTTCTAAAACACCGAGAACTGCTGGTAGAATAATAAATACAAACTGGATAGCTGTGTTCATGACCTCTGCTGCATGAGGCGATGCTAGAAGCCACCTTAAAAGACCCATAGGAGTATCTGCTTGAACTCGTGCATGTTTAAATGCTAAATGCAGGGGAAATAACAAGACTATTGACAACTTATTACTACAGCTTGGAAGTAATGCTGCTTTTCACCTAAAGCACTCGAATGTCAGTAGACTTATATTACCAACAGCAAAAAGTTCAAAGGCAGAAATCTTTGTCGCAATTTATGAACAAATTAAACTCAAATGATATGAGTTAAAATGACACCAGAGACAGAGACAGAGAGAGAGAGAGACAAAACGGGAGGCAGAGACACAGAGCTGTATGTATTTAATGTTAACCTATGAACTCCATTGTATTTAATATGAGCCAGAGCGTAATTCATTCTGTAACCACATGAGAGCCGAGACAGGACCTTCTGACTCTGCATTATAATGAAGTAAAACTCATTGTCCATTCACTCTTAAGTCAGTGCAGACGTGAGTGCTGTGCCCTGGTGTTCTGGGACCTAAGCTCATTAAAAAGGCACAAAGTCCACTGAGCTGTAGAGCCTTCTGTTGTTCCTGTAGATCCCACTTTACATTAGCCTCTCATTCAGTCTCCACTTGGACGAATGAACAGTAGAACCTATTGCTTTCTTAAGAAACTCTTCAGTAGAGGGCTCTGCTGTATTGACAGTGTGCTGGTACTTCATACTGTGACCATCACGCTTACTGTTCATAAGAACTTTCTGTCTCTGATTTCAACTTAGATAACCACAGAACCTGCTGTTTCCACAGAGGGGACTGAACCTCTTCCTACCGCCAAAGTCTACCAAGAAGCAGAGCATATGCTGGTCCCTCGGAGTCTTATAAGATCTTAGAACTTTCTTCACCCCTGAGGTCTACCTAACATGAAAACCCCCTGCTCTCTTCATAGAGTCAATGCAACAATAGAACCTGCTTTTGTATCCAGAGAGTAGAACTTTGTTTTCTGCATAGTTTCTACTAAGATTTAGAACCTCTTAAATCTACAATCAGTAGAATCTACTCGTCTCTCAAGAGTTTCCAACGCATTTAAACTTCCTGTTGTCTCTAAGAAGTCAGCTGAACATTAGAACCCAGTGCTATGTCTATATATTTTTGCTAACTGTTTGCTAATCATAGCCTCCTCTCCAAAACATCTACAGGAAAGAAGAACCACCTGCTGACTCCGGAGAGTCTACTTAGTGTTAAAACCTACTGTATCTTCTTAAAAGTGGAACCTCTTGCCTGCTTCACAGTCTGCTTAACACTTTAATCTCCTGCTGTCTAATGAGCATACCAAACATTAAACCTCCTGCTATTGTCTTCACTAAGTTAAGTGAAAAGTAGAACCTTTATCTGAATCTGCAGCTATCTCCATGGAACTACTGAGGATAAGGACTCAGCCCTGCTATCTCTAATGACTCTTGGAAGACTTAGGACCTCCTGCTATGATGTAATGTCGTCTCCAGACAGCACAGTGAACTTAAGAACATCATTTTGTCCCCACAGAGTCTATGAAACATTAGAGTTCCATATCTCAATATCATTTAACATAAGAGCTTCAGCTTATCTCAGTTATAGTCTGTCTGATCTAAGAAATGTTGTGCTCTTCATCAAATTTGTGAGCTGTAGAAACTCCTGGTGTTGTAATGGACTAAATCATTAAAACCCACTGCTTTGACCATGGGATCTATTGCACAGTAGAACCTCCTGTTGTATCCAGAGTACTATTGAGCAGTAGAACCCCTTCTTGTCCCCACTGAATATATGGATCTCCGTCTCTGTCATTTTGCATAGATGACTGCACACTGAAATCCTCTGCAAATCATTCCAACACTCACTACAACAAATCACTACACTGTACAATCCTACTTGTGACAATTACCCAACCTTTATCCTGTTCGTTTTGTATTTTTTTTACTGTGCCACTTGTATTTATCTATAATTGCCTCTAGTCAATCTTGTACTATTGTATTATTTTCTGTTAAATCTTGAACAGTTCATTTCCAAGTGGTTTAGGGCCACTGTGTTGGGTTCCATCTAGTTCTCTTGTGAATGAATGACAGCACACTGTGCATATTGCTGCTCTCCGTCTGACAGTCAGTGGAGACGAGTGCAGCAGAGGAGCTGCAGCTCTTCATTGATTTCCACTTTCCATCCACTTCATGCATCCCAGTGGGTTGGAGAGGTGAATGGGGAGTCTGAGTGACACCGGGAGCGAGCTGGAAGATGCTACAGGGGTAGTTTTGACAGTGTTGTATAGATACCCGAAATAACCTCTTGTCACATGGCAGTTAAGTATTTTAGAGCTGTTTTAGGATCTGTACGATGTCTATTCCTACTTTATGATGTTATTTGATTGTCTTATACCAACCCAAATTAAAAGCGACATGCACTACCTTGATCAAAATGTTGTTAAGGTACATTTTCAGATGGAAATGAGCAGATAGATCGGACATGGTTGACCTGGAAGAGTAAGACTTCAGCTACATCCATCAGTCCTCTGACTGTGAACAGATTTTGACATTCCATCCTGTGAGCAGAAACGGTTCAACATGGAGATGAGGCAGGCGTTTTCTTGTTCTATGAAGATGATGGATGAGGATAAAATGGTTTAAAACAACCTGTATGGCTCAATATGCACTCTGAATACTTCTAATCATGTGAATTCACAAAGACACTTTCATTATTCTCTGCTATTAGAGAGAGGAAGAAGGGACAAAGGGAGAGCCGATCCGTGTGTGTGTGTGTGTAGACAGTGAGTAATGTGGAGCAGTGTGCTGGGCCTGCCGCCGTCTCCCATAGCCAATGATAGAGGAGAGACCTGATCAATAACTGCACACAAATCCTGCACACACACATCTCTTTTTCACTAGTGGTCTTGGTTTTGACACGCACGCATACACACACACACACGCGCACGCACACACATATACACATATTCATATACATGTATACACACAGACAAGCAGACAAAAAGACACAAATACTCATAAATACACACACTGACCCCTGCAACTTCGTCTTTTTTTGAATGCTTGGGAATGGAAACATTCCTGTGAGAGAGTCCCCAGAGGGACAGAGAAAGGGGGATGGAAAGAGGGAGAGAGAGGGAGAGAGAGAGAGGGAGGGATGGAAGGCTATGGGGGTCTAACACAATGTAAGCCCGGGCTTTGCTCATGGGCACGCTGGTTGAACCGTGATTTACCTCCTCCAGTTACATCATTTCTCTCACAGTTTCTCCTTCCTGTCATTTAACATTATTCTATTCTGTTTGTTCATTTTTGTCCCCAGTTTCATGTCAGCACCAGTCTTAAAATAGAACTGGTCTGGTCTGGAAACTACTAGCATGCTAACACTGCAAAACACACACACATACACACTCGCAGAAGGAGCGGGTGGAAATGAACAGCGAAGCACTGAGGCCTTTTAGTGCTTTCTGTGGCATGCTAAAGCAATAATCATAAGTCTTCCTAATTGAATACTTGCATGTGCTTGTGCTGGGTGGTTGTCTCTATATGTCCGGTGTGTGTGTGTGTGGTGTGCTGCATGCAAGTGTTTTATGAGCATCTTTTGTCAGTGAAGGTATTGAAGGAAGTGAAAGGTGTAGCCCTCTTCTGTTTGGGGAGACATAAATCTCTGGCAGCCGCTACTAAAACACAAAAGGGGGTGTGAATGCAAGAACAAATGAGAGGATGGTGGAAAGAAGAGGAAGAGAGAAAGATGAAGGATAAAGAGGAGAGAGAGCAGTGGAAAGAAAAGAGAGGTGACATTTTAGCAGCCTGTAGCAGTTACAAACAGATTTAACTTTCAGGCTTTTCTAGAAATTCATGATGATGAAACTGTAAATCTGTCGGTAACAGAACATTAACAGACCGGCAGAAATGTAAAAACGTGAATATCACTCTTCAGCTTCTCAGCTAAAAAGCAACTGTAACTGCAGGTTATCCCAAATGATATGTAACACATTACGTTTCAAGCAACACTGGAGATCAACTACAGTTTTTTTCCAATTTTAATATAAACGAAACACATACAGTATGAGACATGTTCGTAAAAACCTCATTTGAAAGACAGCTTACCTATTTTGTCTCCTTTACAATTTGGAAAACCAGTGACTCAGGAAGAGCGACTTTACACCCACATGTAGAAATACATGTCAACATAAAACAATGAAAATTCAGAAATTTATCGCAAATAAACAGTTTGTGCTTCGTAAGCTGGGTATCATTGAAAAGTCTGATTTTTGTTTCCTTACATTGAGAAATTTCTCAAAAAATCCCTTTGATTCATTTACCAAAATAACTCTCCTCATATGTAAACTGTCTAAATGAAATTCTCACAATTATGATTTCAAACTCCTCAGTTAGCTTCAGTGAATCAAACTGAACTGAACGGACAGAAGCTGTGAGGAGTTATTGTGACCCACGGGGACCGATCCTCGGCTGGTCCTTGATCAGTGCAGCCAACTGTGAGGTGTCTAACAAGGGCTCGGCTCACATCAGCTGTTATCACTGACCCTCTTTCTCTTCCACACTCTCTCCCCGATGGGCAGGGGTTTTCTATTGATCCACTATAAATTCTCACACGCCGGTGGAGAGTGAGGGAGCATTCAGCGTGAATAATGCATACGTGTACAAATCCTCACAATACACTTCACCACTAAGGTGAGAAAAACGTGCTCCGGATGCCTCTAAACACAGATCTAGGCACTCCAACACACAATAGACCCTGGTGAAGGTAAATACTGTACAGGCACACACACATTTACACAAACGCACACACAATGAAACGACTGATGTCATGTGGAGTTTCCAAAGATGCCCCGGTAGCCAAGTCCAACACAGCACAACTGGGAGAAATGATTTCAGACCCTGGTAATCACAGTTTTAATTACATCTTCTGCTCTCTTCCTCCCTTTCACTCTTTTCCTCCCCTCTCTCTCACTCTTCCTCCCTTCCCTCCCTTTAAATCCGTCTCTTCTTGGCTCTAGTTCATGGCCAGACGTTTGTCACTTTGCCATCCTCCTTATGGCTTCCTCTCTCCCACTCTCTGTGTGAAGCAATGGAAACGAGGTTTTTCTGCTCGCTCTTTCTTTCCACTTCTTTTTCATTCGCGCACCCCACCTCTCTCTCTCTCTCTCTCTCTCTCCCTTCTTCTTTCCTCCATCCTTGTTCACCTCATCCTGTAACTCCTCACTAAGTCAGGCACTTACGCTGACTTTGTGTACAGTATGTTTGTTTGTGTACAAAACCGAATCAGCTGCTGCACGACAAGTTAAGTCACAAATGGCACAATGGGGACAGGATGAAGTTTGTTTTATGTGTGTGCACATGCTTTGTAGTAGACAAAGAAGGTGTAATGAATGTGCCATAGCTTCTAAGTATAAAACTGTTCAATAGTTAACGTACTGCAGAGCTCGGTCACAGCCTTACAACACTCTAATGCAGTGTGGGGAACTCCAACCCCGGCTAAAACTGCACACATGCATTCCCATAGTATGTTTGACAGTGAATGTAAGATTTATAAAATTCAGACTAAGTATAACATCAGTTACTCTAAGTATTTATATCAGAGTTGAACTCTTCTCTGCGCCAGACAATATATATTAAGCAAAAAGGCAAATTCACCCTGCAACACCGAAGCTTTAACTCACTATGTTTCCTTCAACACGACAAATATCTGATGTTTTAAGCGCAGCAGACACACATTAAAGCTCATATTTTCGGTCTGATCTGGAGCAGATTCACACGTGACGCTGTGTTAATCAGCTGCATATCTTTAAAGTGGAATTACTCGTTTTTCGAATAGACATCCACTGGAGCTGCTTGTGGAGAGATTTGTAAGCCCAAAACACACACTCCTAGGGCAGATGCCTCCATTCAGGGAAAGCTAAAGCAGACAAATTATATTTATAGGAGTTTTTGCTCCACTCGTGATTAAAAAAAATACTCCTAGAAGACAACATTTTGCACATGTGTTTTCTTCCCAGGCTGATGGAAACATTCATCTACGACAACAGAGCCTGATCAGAGAGCGATTTTCCATAAATATTTGACTGAATCTGAAGTGCTGCAGCCTGAGATCTGTGGAAAACAGACAGGCAGGGGAGACAGAAAGAGAGTGTTTAATGGAGGATTTTTTAAAGGCTTGGAAGTGACACAGAGCGACGCGCACGCACAGACACACAGATGCAGGCCTTCAGTGTCTTTACTGTATATGTGTTAGATACACAGAGAGACTGAACGCACCTCCACCACCAGAGTAGATAGAGATTTTCAAACACCGCTGATCAGACCTGCCAAACAGCAGAGGATGAAACACACACACAGACCTGTGTCAAACAGCAGGGCATGGCTAGTGTCTGCTTGACCCTGTTTGTTCTCTGTGTGACATACAACAGTCAGATGGGCAACTGTCGGCCAATCAGTGTGTGTGCATGCGTGTGTGTGTGTGTGTGTGTAAACTAGTTATAGCTCCTTATTACCTGCTGTCTGGGTGTCACCTCATCTTGTAAGAAAATCTGATGATTATAAACAGAAACGATAAAGGAATAAAAGGTGGAATATGTTTTTTTTTAAGACACTGTAAAGTATAAAAAATATATTTTCTGCATTTGTCACCCCAATGAAAAATGTGTTAGTAACCACCCAGCCAAATATGAATGCTTAAAAAAGTTGCCAAATAAATTAAACTGGGTTTCAAAATCATGGAAAATCAAGCAGTTTTCTCTAAAGCTAGCGGCCTGCAGATGATGGAGCCATGCCCAATCACAGGGGAGCGTCAAGTGTCAACTGTAAATCAGATGCCACCACTACAGCTGCGCAGTCGCAACAGTTTTATATAGTGTTTAGGAAAATAGCGCTGGGCCTAGGGCGGCTCCTATGTCTGGAAGCTGCACTGCGTCACCGAGCTTCCATTACAGCACGCCACAAAAAATTCCACAACGCAGTTCTGCATATTTCTCACCCCTTTCCCATGTTTTCAGCAATCATTTTCGAACATGTAAAGTGTGTTAAGAAATAAAACTCCAACACAGACTTTCAAATAGTTTGCAGTTGATTGGCCAATGTGTTCAATAATATAAATGATGAAAAAATGGACAATACAACCATCCATGTGAAGGAAGCGAAATTAGTTTTTTTCTTTCAGAAGTTCATATTTTTTATTTTTTAAGGAAAATAAACACGGCCATAGAAAAGATTAGCATCAATTTACTGCCCAATCACATTGTTGGCTACTGTCAGGGGGATTTTCAGGGCACGACTCATTCTTCCTCCACCTCATTTACTTTTTTTAAAAACCGTGCTGTTGTTTTCTCTTTCCAGATGTAGCAGTTTGTAATGACTGTCATTTACTCCCTCTTGCTTTGAGAGTGATGACAACAATTTGGACAGTTTCAGGGTTGTTTTTGAATCAAATTTTAGAGAAACTGTCAGCCAGGAAACAAACCTATCAAAGTGTTAAAGACTCCCACTAACCACCTACAGTGATCCGTGAGGGACAGTAGTTAAGCTGTTGAGCTGAAGCAGAAATATTTTGACAAAAATAAAATGTTTTAAGGTGCGGTATGAAAAAAATGTGGCCTTGATTATCTAAGCTTGCTGCCTACTCGGATCTATTTAAAAGGCATTACTCAACTTTATTCAATTTTTGACCATGAGCTCGTGCTAATATCTTGATGAACCGGAGTGTAAAATTAATGCACTGTAAAAACTCCACATGGTACCTGTAAGTGTCTCACGGAGTCATTTATAAATTAGGTGAGCACATGTCACTGAAACATGAGGACAGTCTCCTTAAATTCTGATGTACTCAGTCAGAGAACCACATACATTCAAAGCTGCTGTGGTGTGACACTCTTCATCGAGTATCACCGGGTGGAGTGAGGGCAATGACTGGAGAGAAACAGAGAGAGAAATTTCAAAGAGTTTACATGGAACGAGCTGAGAGGGATGAAAGACTTTAAGTATCCCTGAGAGAAAGTTAAAATAAGGGTGAAAACGTGATAGGAAAGAGGGGAGACAAGAAGGAAGGAGAGCCTGAGGTCTTTCTCTCTCACTCGCTCGTCTTCTGCAGCATCATGGGAGTCGGTGTGCTACATTAGGAACAGGATCAGCTGATAGCCTACATCCACGGCTGGCCTGACTGTTACGATACTACTGTTCAGCCCCCTGTTTGTTTAAACCCGTAATCCAAATGACAAGAGAGTTGATTTTAAAGACAATCCATTTGCAACTGGTAGAACGCAATGATGAAATGTACATGAACGTTGTGTTTCTATAAACATCCAAAAATCGGGAACAAAAACAACTTCTTGTAAGGTGTTTAGGAGTACCATTACATCCGCTTTGTTCATTTTCACCAACCCGCCAAAACTTCGGATATTTGCAGCTACTCAGCTGGCTTCTTCTGTCAAGCCACGGGGGTGCAAATGTCCTAACACTGTGAGAAATTTCATCTATTAAAGAAAGCTGATGAAAAAAGTTTTCTTCTTACCTGACTTACAAACATGAACACACATCTTGACCTGTATCGTAGCTTGGTGAACAAGCGACCAAAACAGATTCATTTCTGTTGTTTGTAGCCCAAATGTCAGTTTTGCAGCTCAGCTGTAACACATTAAAAGCATGTAAACGTGCCTGCGTATTTCACTTCGATATGTTTGGATGAGGCTGTTGTTCTCGCTCTTTAATTCCACAAACAACACACTGTCTGCCCGTGCTCTGTTGGCTTCAGGGCAGGTTTGGCAGCTGCTGTCAATCGAACACAGACACTCACACACCCTTCAGGCCATCTGAGACAAAAATAAGCATTTTAGTACAAAACTTATAACAGTACATTTGAAAACACACTGACAATGTTCTGTATTGGATGATTCATGTTGAGGTTGGGCAGAGTCAGATTAAATTAAGCCTCCAAGAGATTGATGTAAGTCAGTCCAAGCTCCTCGCTAGTGACCAAAACATGTGTGCCTGTGTGTGTGTGTGACCACATGAAGAATGAAGCACGAGGGTGTCACTCACTGTCAGTATGTGAAGTCACAGATCCTTACACACACTCACAAACATACATTTTCACAGGGGGACTTTACTCTCTGACAGTCCGTTCATCCAATCATGGCGCGCCTGGGAGTTGCTTGTCACCACGGCGACAGGCAGCAGGGCCACCAGGGCAATGTGGGATATCTCAGTCCTCCAACATATAGACAACCTGTCATGCCTAATAGATGGGAGAGTGGATTTATGCATCTCTTTCTCTACACTAGACTCATTTTTCCCATTTTTTGCAACATGTTCTGTTGGCTGCCCCTCTGTCTGTTGCTGTTGCTCTCTCT
>JAPZDX010000003.1:21461531-21472590 GCA_029783625.1 Naso annulatus | reverse complement strand
CGCATTTGACTGTCTTCACACGCTCTCACGCCACACCTCCAAGTTTATCTAGCACCCCCCGCCCTCCCTTACTCACGATACTCCGTTATGCTACAGGTACCGGATCAGCGTCTGGGGGGGGCGGCTGCCTTGGCGGAGGTCTGCTTTTCTAGTCTAGTATTGTTCTTGTTCAACTACTGCACAAGTCTGAGAAGCGCAGAGGATCAAAGCTGAAATCAGGGAGACACTCTCGACTGTTTGAATGACACTTTTACTGTTCAGTTTTGTTTTCTCATTTAAATAAGTTTGGTTAACTTTGTGGTCTGTTTAAAACTTGTTTGATTGTCCGTCTTTCTGCATTTCTGATCCTGTCTGACTTCTCTTTGGTGAAGTCAATGCACTACTAGATTTCAGCAGCTGACTTTGTGAAAATTTTGCTACATGATTGGCAAACCTGGAAAAGTAATACCCAAGTTTTGAACCAAAAAGCCATAGTTTTGACGTGAATTCCTCTGAGCATACCTTGGAAGGAAGCGGACGGTCTCCCTCAGTCTCGATGATCATTCCACGCTGTTTGCCAGTGCGGTAGCGCTTGTACACATACTTGTAGAAAAGCAGGCGGCGGTCGGCCACCCAGGCGAATACTACACAGATGGGGAAGAAGAGGAATGTGAGCAACCCCTCCCACACCTGCACAACGCCAGGCGAGATCACGGACAGGATCAGGTAAAGCCAAATGTAGGCGAAGATACTCCAGGTGGCCGTGACAAAGAAGACGCGGAGGTGCTTGACCTTCCTTGTCTCACCGTCAGGCACAACGTACACACAAAGCCCGATGATGACAAACATGTTAAATGCCGCAGAGCCTACGATTGTGGAGGGGCCCAGTGTGCCAGCATGGAACCCATGACCTACGACTTCTATGACAGACAGCAGGATCTCAGGAGCTGAAGAACCCAGAGCCATGAGAGTGAGATTAGAGACGGTCTCGTTCCAGATCCGCACAGTGGTGGTGGTAGTTTCTCCATTGGGTTTCTTGATGGTGATCTCCTTTTCCTGTGATGTAATGACCTCTATTGATGCCATGAAACGGTCTGCGATGATTGACACACCCAGGAACATATAGACCAAAGCCACAAAGTAAACTGTTGCTAGGGCAACCTTGTCGCCAAATGACGGATTTTGTGGCTCCAAAACAGGTAAGATAACACCCTTTGAGCACGCTTCAGCCTTGCTGCATTCAGTTTTGTTCGCGGACACAGCCGAAACAGAGCCACCCATGCTCTGCTCAGGGGGAGCGCCGGCCAATGAGGGATGGAGCTCGAGGAGGAGAATCAGTGTGACAACTGCTAGCCTCAGACCAGGGGACAGGAGGGAGGAGTGATCCCAGCGGCCCATGTTGACGTCAAGACCAGAACTGCGGGGTGACGATTAATGAAGATGCTGAACCTTTAGAGAGGAGAGAGGAGAAGAGGAAAGAATGCAGATTAGAGCATTATTGACCTGATGAATGTGGGAGATGTTTATGTTTGAATTTGTCCTTTGCTTACAATTTTTAACTGCAATCATTTACACTTTTAAAAGTTGTGAAAGATCTCTTTTTCATCTCAAACATCAATGTGTTGTTGTAAGGCATCATGATTTTGTGTTATAGCAAAGGAATGTTATTAAAACAGCTCTGTTTAGAGGCTGTGTTGATAACAACTTTGGTTTATATGTGTGTTTCATCTCCAGGAAACGCTGCAGCAGTGAAAGGCCAAATCTTCATCTGTCTGAAAAAACACAGCTGATGCACCAACGTCAACCCTGTAGTGAAGTGTAGCGAGTGCTTGCTCAACAACAAACAAAATGCAATATTTCAAACAGCCAAGTTCACTTTGAAACTTGACGAACCTTAAAAACTCAACACCACAGAAATGAGAACATGTGTTTCAGGGAAAGTGTTTTCCTACGATGCTTAGGGGCACCAAGTTCAAATAACCACACCAAAGGTAAACTTAACTCCTGAGCACAGCAGTATAAACTTTCAAGGGGCAACTTCTGAACACCCTACCCTGCTGTTCCTCATGTATCCGGGCCAGAAATTACTTTCTCTGATAACAGTCCAGCTGACTCCATTCAGTCAGTCAGTCAGCTTTCATTTGCAAGTAATTGTGTATTCCAAAGTGTATTTCTAGAACTGCACTGGCTGATAAGATGACTGAATCTGCTGGAAAATTAGGAATTCACAAGAAGTGAAAACCTAAACTCACACAACAGCCTTTTAAATTACCACAGCCTTTTTCAATCAATCCCTTGCAGCATTGTGTTTTGAGAACATTATTCATAGCTCTCATTTCAGATCTGTCATATCACTTTGGACCAGTATTGCTTTTATTGTGTCCATATTCTGTAACTGTATTAAATCTACCTGACCAGTTGGCAAACAAACTGATTTCTTTTGACTGTTATCCGTTAGGGGTCGCCACAGCAAATCATCTGTTTCCATCTCATTGGCAAACCAGGCTCTGCCCACCCCGGCACTGAAATCTGATCCGTGGGGATCTGACCTGAGATCAGTAGATGACCTGCTCTACCTCCTGAGCCACGGCCACACTGTCGAGCAACACAGACTAACAAAAGCCTCTTTGTATATTACATTTAAAACCAAATCACTGCCACACTTCATGGTCTGTCACGTTTTCTGCATTTTATATATTTAACACACTTCTTATCTACAAAAAATATCAACACATACATGATGAAAAGCAGTCACTTTGCATTAGGCTTTGAATCAGTCCTATAATTTCCCTCTGATTGCTTTAAAGCAAACATGAATAAAGCAAATTGAATGCAGAGGAAAAAACATAATTAGATTGGACAATTTTAGTGAAGTAAACATGTCCCTGTAGCCCAAGACTAATTCAGTGTAGCTTACACATGTGAGAGGCTAGTTTCATAGAATGTGTTAGATTTTCTTTACTCCCGACATCAGTGTCTGCATCTGACATGAAAATCTGAGATTTGTCAGGTCACACTCAACTCCCTCCGTTAAACTATGTTATGGACTGAACCTTGTTGTGGCCTATTGGTCCACCATGGCCCACTATGGTTATGTGCGTGTGTGTGTGTGTGCGTGTGTATGGACTGTGTTACCGTTGCATTATGTTGTTGGTGTGTTTTGTACTGGTTGCATTTTATTATTATGTTGTATGTATTTTATATATTGTAACAAATGAAGAAATGTCCATACTAACTTGTACCAGCAACAAGTCGTGTGGCCATTAAAGTTCTATTTTATTCCATTCTATTTGCCTTTTTCACACAGGTCGCCATTGTAATTCCAAAACGAGGCTCGGTTGGGTTTGCGCAGCAGAGATGTTTCATAGCTGAGCCACAACGCCAGAGGCATCACTTCACCTGCATGGATGTCAGGTCACTGCCGTGTCCCTGGGTGTAATCCGTACAAGAGGAGGGAGTCCTGTCAGGGTTGGACATCCTACCATTTTCCAGTCAATTCTAAAATCCGTCACAAGGGGACGAAGTGATGTCTCTGGCGTTGCTGCGCTGCTATGAAACATCTCTGCCGCGCCCGCCCAACCGAGCCTCGTTTTGGAATTACGAATAAGAACTGGCAACCAGTGTGAAAAAGGCAAATTCTATTCTATTCTAGATGGGCAATACAACGCTATCTATTATTAAGTGTACTAAGTTAAATTAATTCAAAATAATAGGATCATATCAAGGTGTTGCTCACCAAGGTTATATAAAGAGAACGTATCTGTACTAAATATCATGGCAAACTATCCAATATTTGTTAAGGAACTGATAAAGCTCAGTTTTGCAGTCATGCTGGAGAGTCAGGGCATCTCTAAAGTAAGCAGGATTTGGGCATCAGGAATGTCTGTGCAAAATTCAATGGTAATTGATGAAAGAGTTGACAAGATATTTCAATCTGGGCCAAAGTGGTAGATGAAATGGCTGACAGACCATCAAAGCCATCCCTGGAGCCATGCCATTACCGTGATGGCCATCATCATGCCCTTGAACCACGCCATTAATGTGATGGTGACTGGCTGCTTGATCTTCAAAACCAGAAGAAAACCTTTTTTGACTCATGCACAGCTTGAAAGACTCGATGACAGCACTTTGCAAACTAGCGAGACCATGAAAGAGCTACTGCTGCATGTCACAATTTCAGTGCAGCGTTTTAGTCCTCTGGGCAGCGAACAGCAGGCAGAAGCGATGTGAGGACAATATTACAGCAATGAGCTTATTCTTGTCAACATGCATGATTCTGTAATTGCAGATTATCTCCCTACCTTTGATTTGAAAAAGCCCACAAAATGTTTTTGTGTGTTTCAGTTGAACAAACATATAAAGTGGCTTCACAGACAAACACACATGCTGTTGGTCCAATCTATATTCGCCCTTCCTCCTCTAAAGAAAGACTTTTGTAACTCTAAGTGAAAGCACCACTGCATGCAAAGATGCAGTAATCCTTTTAACCAGGGATCAATAACAAAAAACAGAGACTCGAAATAAGGATGAGCTTAGAACCCTCCTCAAAGCTTCTTCCACATTCCCGCATGCCAGCAAACATTTCCCGATAATTAACTGTTCACACTCTTACATGCAGACGCTGCACAATTTGCCCGACATTATGGTTGCTTCAGTGTTTTCCTGTTGTTCTTTCTGTTACAATACTCACACAATTATAGAGGAAGCTGTAATTCCCTGAAAAACATGAATCACATGCAGTAAGGCTCAAGTTGTAGGTACCTGACACTGAATGAAAAACTGAATCCATTTCCACAGGGGATGTAATCTATGTGTGAATGCTCATTCATACAGTATAAAAAGTATGCGCATGGACCTTGCCTAATGTTGTTGAGAGCTACTTGATGCCTAAGTCAGTTGCTGAGTAACATATAATCAGTCCACCAAAGGTGAATTTAAATATTTGTGTTAAATAAAGTGAGATGAGTTTTCAGTTTCACTGCTGTGTTGATGTGTACTGCGCGGGCTCAGGTGTAGTGTAACAGTTTTGCTCAGATGTTAGGAAAATCAATTCCAAACAAATTACATGTCTACTTAATTAAACTTCACTTCAGTAAGCTTGTAACCAAACATTTTCTTCCTGGCTAATGTAATCCCGCAGCTCTTTGGCCTCTATGGCCTTCTTGTGTGGTCACATGAGGCTTTGTGTGGCATTTTCAAGTGATCAATAATTCAGTGTGCTTTGGGATTTGGTTGTTTTTCACTTAAGGATGTTGGGTTTTTTTTTTCTAGCAGGCTGATGACCGAAGAGCATGCTCTCTATTGAGTTATCTGCTGTTTCTGCGCACCAATGGATGCTCAAGGGGAGGCCACTGCAATCTTGGAAAACAGAAGCTGTTGGAGAGGTAAAGATAGTATTATGAGGGAGAGTATTGGACAAGTTTAACAGGAATGTATAAATGAAAGTGTGCGAAAATAGATTAAACAACATCCTTCAAATTAGCTAAAATGCTAAGATGATTACAACTTTGACTATCATCTTTTATGTGGCCCCACCCCCTCTCCTGATGTTAACATCTAAATTGCTTTATAGAAAGCTATATTAAGTCATTAAAGAGACATGGTACCAGTTGGAGTCTAATAGATTCACAGAATGCAGAGAAAAACTTGAAATTATACCTCTCATTTAAGGTGTTTTGTGTCAGTTCTTTAAAAAAGAAACTGGTCATTGATTTCAGGACAGCCATTTTCAAAACAATGTATGCAGTTTGAATGGGATGCAGCTTTCAGATTGCAGGCTGAAATACATTTTCACCACAGGAGGCATTCTTCAACTTGTTTCACACAGTGAATATGCTGCATGACTGAGGTTATTCAATGCAAAATAAGTTTTAAGATTCCTTTTGCCAGTAAAATGTGTTTTTTCTTATGTTTATGTCCCCTAAATATCATACCTTGAAAATACTGAGGTGTATCTGTGCAAATTTTGTCACCCGCGAGATGTTGTCACATTCAAATGTGCCCCAGGCGAGCTAAATTTGGTTCGTCACACAATAGAGAGCCAATCGCCAGCAAGAAACCTGAAACCTTTAGTGGAGAGCAGACTTGCAAGTAAAATAAACCGAGTGAGAGTCTGCATTAATGAGAGTTTCGACAGCAAGAGTGTGTGATCTTGGTTGTAAACTGGATCCACTGGCTTCCACTACCTCTCCCCTAAAGCTGAATCTTAAAGAAACAGTTTAAGTTTTGTGATGCGTATTCACTTTATTGCAAACTTATGAGAAGATAGATACATACCTAATATCTGTGCACTGTAAAGATAAAGTCATGTCTGATTAGCTTAGCTTAGCATGAAGACCTAGAAACAAGTTGCATGGTTCTGTCGAAAGTTGTAAAAAAAACAAATTCTACAAAGCTCCTCTAAAGCTCACTAATATATCTGCATTACATCTGTTAAACCAGTTCAAATTGAAGGTTACTATTAAATATATATTTAAAATTCTGCTCCATGATGGACTGTGCACAGGCTAAATGAGCAAGCAAAATTCATATGTGGATAAATAATTTGAGATGACAACATTAATGGGAGCTTCCGCAGTCCTCACATGCACAAACACAGGGGTCAGCTTCCTACACGAGGGCACCATACCAGCAGCTGCTGAGTATTTTGGTTATTTTCCAGCTGCTTTTAGAATTAAAACCAGCAGTCCACGCTCTAGTTTCTGTCCTTTGCTCCGTTTCTTCTCACCAGCTTGCTTAAAATTCAGCCTCATAAACACCAATCCTTGATAAATCTTGCTTACACAGCCCTGATTGCTTTACACTTAATCAGGAGATTACATCTCAGATGACTCCAGTTAATTACCTGCTCTGTTTATGGTTCCAATTTGCTGTATGTACTGGCGGAATATATCTTGCAGAAATGACTGACTGCACTTGTTCTCTGTCTGCGTTGGAACCATTACCGGTTATTTAATAAAGGAAAAATGGATGCTCTCATTGGTATCAACACTAAAATCAAAGGTGTATGTTTATGTGTATGCTTTTAACACTAGAGGCTTAGTGGCTGAACAGTGGCTGCTATTTTGGATTTGGTAATTGAAATATCAGGTTTCAGAATATCGCGCCATGATTTTCCCCAGTGTGGTGACCTCAAAAACTTGGCTGCATTTCAAGAGGGGCACAACATAAGACAAGCCAACCCAGCTTCACAAAAAAATCCAGCACACACACACATGCACAAACACAGCCACATGCACATAAAGCGAACAACTGCATCCTCTTTCCCAGAGGCTAAAACAAAATCACAATACATAAAGTTAAGAAAGCCAAAACCATGTGCTGCACTGAGGCAAGATATTCTCTCTCTGCCCCAATACTGTCATTTCCCGTGAGCCTCTGAAGGCAGCACCCAGAGGTGCCAAAAGGCAGCTGATTTGACCCACAGACGACAGACAGGAACAGGAAAACAGAGACGCGCAAAAGACATGAACCTGCTTTCTGCATAAATGTTTAACTTAGACAGAATCATGCAGTGAGATCACAGATATTAAAACTAATGTGCAGGATTAAAAGAAAGATGAGTCGATGCTGACCATGAGCAACAAAAATAAACATTAGCACAGCAGGACAACACAAAAAATGGCCTCAGGCTGCTGATCTAAGAAGGAGCTGGTCCGGGCAGCATCGTCGTCATCGCGGGGCAAGAGGCGATGATAAAAAATTAAAAACAGTGAGTGAAGACAGACAAAGAAATATGGAAAGTGTCACTAAAATGGAGAGAGGGTAGGGTCTAAGGGGAAAGAGAGCCTGAATGATGCATGGAATAAATGCAACAGAGTAAGATGTCTGAAGGAAAAGAGAATGAGATGGGGAGAAAACAGGAGCAGGAGACAGAAAAGAGAGGTCATCTCTCCTTGTGAGATAAAACTGAAGGGCTATTCCACTGTGGTTAGATGAGTGTGTGTGTGTGTGTGTGTGTGCGCGAGCAAGACCACACTACACACACACATACACACACCCTAGCCCCTGCGAACAATTGAAGATTAATGGTGTGCGTTTACCATCATTAGGGTTGTTGAGCACTTTTAGCTTAAATCTGCCTTGCAGCCAAAGTTCGAGCCAAGACGTCTTGTCATATTATTACCCTCTGAGAGGAGGAAATGATCAGACTGGCACAGCAACACACAGGATTGTCTCCTACTGTCTTTCACTTTGTGTGTATCCATCAACATTATCTCTGTATTGGGTATATAATGGGGGACATGAGCATGCGGAAGAGTAAAGAGAAGCTTTGGGAAACAAACATTTGAATTGTGTGACTGGAAAAAGAATTAAGACATGCAAGTCAAATGAATAAGTCCCTTTATCTCAAGTGCTCCATTCATTCATGGGAGAAGAACCAGCCAAAAGAAAGCAGTCATCTTCAAACTAACCACATTTAAAACCTGTGGGGTGGGTGATGTGGCATGTGGGCAGAGACATCAGTTATAATATGGTTTAAGACAGAGCTGTCCTTTTTTGAGCCGAACCCTGTTCCACTATCATCTGCAGCTCAGTTGGTTTTCTCAAAGAGCATTTCTTTCAAACCTGAAACATTTTTGAACATTCAACAACAACGTGCTACATGCCACTTGCAAACCGCCAAAGCCTCACAGAAGTTTCATGTTTTTGTTTTGTTTTGGGGGTTTTTTTCTGGCGCTCTTGCTCTCTATCTCAAATGAAGACATTTTATGACCTATAAATACAAAAAAAAAACTTGAAAACATTGGCTACTGTGGGCTTAAATTAAAGATCAATACTGCTGCATTATCAAAAGCTCACAAGTGTGTCTAATGTGACAGAGGTTGCTTATGGCGACGGATCTACAGACAATTACCTCACCCAGCAGGTGTTCCTTCAGTTCTACGGAGCGTTTGCTTTGGTTTTACATCCTGCATCTTTGATGTTTTGATTCACTCTTACTGCTGTCCTGTTTCAGCAGGACGAGGCAGCTGTGTTATCAGCGGAAAAAGGTTTCAATAAACCTACTATATACGTATGAACTGTTGACAGGCAGAGTTGGCAACCAGAGCAGGTAAATTAAGTGAAGTTATTATCAGCTGCACAGCCAGATATTTCCATTCAGAGTTGGTAGAGACCATACCAGAGCAAAAAAAGACATGGACATAAACATGACTCCAAAAGAATGCTAATGCTATCTTGAAATGGATGCTAGTTATCTGTTTGACATATAAACTCCACAATAAAAACATGTCTGTGTTGTCTTAACAGCTTGACAGAGTTTTACCTTTTTCAAACCAAATGTAACCAAGTATAAGATGCTAAAAGAAGGAAAACATTCATATGCCATCTAATTAAACTTGACTTGAACACTAAGTACACATTCATGCTTTGCATCATAGTCAGCTACAACACTGGGTGCTGTGCGTGCAACCCTGTTTGGATTCATCCATATTTTATCACTGAGCTTATTAGTAGTGGGGGAATGTGCCACAACCTTATCCAACATTAACCGCAAAGATACAATGGAATCCATTTATATTCATTTGTATTGAAAGTAGTACAAGGCAACTTGTGGGATCTGTCTCATCCTAAATTATTCTCCTGCAGCGGTTTTCCACAATAAGACCATATTTTACACTAAACACTGTGCCTTTCTTTTACAGACGTAAAGTTACCACTGGCTCTGTTCTCTCTATCAAGAATAAACAAATGACACTAGGACTATAGATGAGTTTAGCTTTGTTTGCCCTCAAGGTATGGTACCCACATGTTTGGGTTTTTTTCTGCTATAAGGCTCAAATATTTCTGACACCACATTTTTTCAGTAATGCACAACATCAAAATCAGTGTACTGGCCAATGAAGGCTGTTAATTTTCCCAGCTGATGATAGTGATACACATTACTAAATATTTTATTTGGGCTGCAAGATGAGTGACTCCATCTCTGAGAGCATCTGTTTTCCACATGTTCCACAACATGGAAGGCAAGTCAATGCGGTTCGCAGGAATCTTGTTTATGCTATCATATAATTTGTAATTAACTTGACAACCGTTGACGGTCATTGTAATAGCAGTACACCCGCATATTAACCTCAGGTCTTACAACTGACAGAGGGGTCACACTTATCCATTATTAACCTATGATGGATGGTAAGTATGCAAACAACCCATCAGTTTGCATATTGATTTCTAATAGATGAACTTTTCCTTGGGGTTTGACACTTGGGGCTATCAATTAGCTTATTGGCTATTGAATTATTTGATGAAGGTCATACTATTACATATCAGCAACATCTGAACTGATGATACATACAGCACTGTATTCACCGCGGGTTGATTCCAGTAATATTTCTTTCAATTTGTAGAAAATTATGGGGATGTATCTTTTTTTTTAAAAGATTCATAATAAGAAAATTTCATTTAATAAAAGAGTAGCTGATCAGAAAATAGCTGCATTAGAAAAATGACATTTACTTCAAGTAACTGGCTGTCCTGCAGCAGTTCTTTTGCATTTACTCACAATTTTTCTGTAGATTAGCAGTAACATTACGTGACCTATCTTTGCCATTGGATGAACCTGTTTACTGTAAACTATAGTGAACAGGGTCCCTTTTGCTGAAGGAAGTAGAAACAGTATGACTAGCTAAAATTAAAACACTTCTTTGGTGGTCGAGGGGAAAGGGTGGGTGGTGGTATTTGCCAGGTTGTGGCTTCATACTGGGGATGTTACAGTGTTTTTCAGACTTCCTATTGAAAATGAAAGTCGTTTTCAATTACAATCCATGACTTTTAACTAAAGCTGTTTAAACAAAACTGCAAAGCCCCATAACAAGAAAATAAATCTGTAGGCGTTATTGAAATATCTTGATGGTAATAATACTTGTATGTTTACTTGGCAACCTCTCACATCATATATGTGGAACGGTAAACCTGCTTCCTCCAGCTCTGATGAAGCTCAGCCTCCCTCAACCACTTAACCACTGACTTATTTACAACATAGTGACCCAGCAGTTGCTACACTGTAGCAGCAACATGTCCGGAGAAAGCTCTGTGCCTCTTTCTCTCTCTATGAGTGTGTGTGTGTGTGTGTGTGTGT
>JAPZDX010000003.1:21451360-21461431 GCA_029783625.1 Naso annulatus | reverse complement strand
TCTGTGCCTCTTTCTCTCTCTATGAGTGTGTGTGTGTGTGTGTGTGTGTGGTCTATACTGTCCCCCTTAACCTGAGCAAGCCTAAACACTGTTTGATGCAGACCCACAGAGAGGTGGCCTGAATCTTCCCTCAAATTAGCTAAAGGCCATGTTTCATATAGTAAAGAGTGCCATATCTAAACCTCTAATGCCGAAAATGATGCATCGCCACTGCATCGTTATGAGATCTTCAGTACCCAACTGCACCACTGCCGGAGGCTAAATAAAGCAGCACAGACCCTTCAGTTTTGTAAATGAATATTTCATAGCATGTACAGTGGATGAGCTTTCTCTGTGTCATGCCCACAAAGCCCCCACGGAAGTCAGCTGGAAAAGATTGCCTGGAAAGCCTTGATGGTACCTGCCTGATGTGCAAGCTCTCCTTTTGTAGTGTCACATCAGAATGAAAAGCTGCTGTCTGCCACCTCCTCTAAAATTAGGCTTTCTGTGCCAGGTTTACAAGAACAGTTAACTGATGTGTGTGGCTCTGCATTGTTTCATCTCTAACATTTAGCAAACACTGCAGGCAGAATGTAAAAGCTTTTCTCCAAAGATAGCATGTTGAAGACCTCAAATCCAGCTGACAGAGTTGGATTTCAGAAACAGTGCTGAATTGAACCCATTCAAACTTAACCACTGGGTCCGGGCTCAGATTTCCCCATAACCTGCTCTGCATCGAAGTGCACAGGCACTCCATCCATCGGCCCCTTCAGCTGGCGCAAAAAGGATGGGGGACGTGCAGAACTGCGCAAATGTGGCCCTCAATGCGCTTTTAAGCGACTGGATCATTCAACCTCTGCGAGGATTACCATATCCAAAGGGGAAATTAAGCCTGAACTGCGCATGTTTGTCACCCAACTTCCACACTGAAAGCCTATAAATGGTGCGAGCGTGGTTATCTGAACGTGCTCTGCATACTTATTACCCCTCTGGAAATAAGCGAGAGCAGGCAGTCGGACTTACAAACGGGAGGAAGGGAACGGAAAGCAGGGAAGGAGAGTGAGAGTGAAGGGCAAAAAGAGGGGGGAAAAACAGCGCCTGAGGCGAAAGAAAGCAGCATCTGGATTTTAAACTGGCGGCAAATTTTAATACTAATAATAAAAAAGACAAACACCTTCCACCGCACCCAGCGGTTATTTTTTTCAACCCACATCCCTCTCTCTATAAATCTGTCAATGTGAATCACAGAGGCGGAAAGGTGCAATGAGGAAAGCGTGGTGCGGGAGGATGAGGTGAGGAAACATCGTCTCCACATCGCATCCAAACGCTTCCGACGCGTACTCTCCAGACTCCAATTGGGGCTCCATGAGGCGACTGTCCCCTGTGCATCCTATTCACTCTCCTTCCCCCCCTCCAAAAAAAAACAAAAAAAACTTGCTCTCCCAAGACAATGCGGTAAGAGTATTGGTATAAAGACCCCCAGCATTCACTACTATTAACGCTAAAAACGCGCCCAAAAAACTGCAGAATGTCCTACCTTTTTATCCAGAGAGTGTCCAACAATCCCGAAAAGATGGTCAGTAGTTAAAGCAACACTACAGCTCTACTAATAATAGTGGCAGTACAAGGAGTAAGAGGAGGAGGAGGAGTAGTAGAGGTGCCAGTAGTGTGGAATGGTAATGGAGACGCAAGGAGCTCTTATACGCCAGCCAAGGCGAGACGCACAAAAGAAGGGGAGCGGGGTCCGGATTCCCATACACTGACAGCTTTTTGTTTGTTGCTGCTGTTTTCTGTTGTTGCCTACTCCTCGTTTCCATGCAGTGCGACCTGTATGATCGGATGACCGGAGCGGCGCTTTATCAGCAAACCCGCATTTGTTGGGACGAGTCGCGCAGCACCGCGGACTTCTTCCTCATTCTTCCCTTCCTGTCCCCTCTCGCTCCGAGCGCAGGAGAAAAAGACAGCGAGAGAGAGAGAGAGGGAAAGAGAGAGAGTGGCGAGGGAGAGTGTGTGTGTTAGAGAGAGCGAGTGTGTCTGTGTGAGCGGGTCTCCGCTTCGTCTGTTCCCTTACACACCGACTGAGGGTCTGTTAGCCCTCCTCCTCCTCCTCGTGCTGTGTGTGTGTACGTCTCTCTCACTTCCCTGGCGTTGTGTGGGTCTATCTTTCTACACACACACACACACACTCGCGCCCCCCACCATCCCTTATCTTTTAGGCTACTCGGGTAGCCCGCTCTTCAGGGTTAATATCAATATTCCATTGGAAATAAACAGTGAGTCTCTGTATCCATTTCAATGTGTTGATAAATTATTATTATTATTATTATTATTATTATTATTATTATTGTCCATGAAAAATACGTCTTTCTGATTGGCTGGCAGGGGTTCATTATAATCTTACAATAAACTGTAAACATTCTGAATCAGAAAGACAAACGCTGTGAACAGCAGCCAGTAACATTTGAAGTTCTACAATTTATTTAAACCCCCTGACTGTGCCGAGCTTCACCTCTAATATTCAGCATGCACAAATTGAAATAATAACTGACAAGTCCAGCACTGAGCTTTTAGAAGCACTGACACTCCTTTAATACCCTTCATTAACAGTAAATACTCCTTTGTTTGGTAAACAAACAAGTATAAATACAATAATGCAATCGGGGCTTAGCCAATATAAAATTTAATAGACTCGATAGAGAGACAGTTTTGCCTCCATCTCATTCATTACAAGTCAGTTCACAATTCTAAAACTATTTGAATCAATAAAGTGATTCGGGATTCTAACTTCTGTCAACCAGCAGCACTCACCAAGAATTTAGTAGCACTGATGATATGGGTTATAAGTTATTGCAAAGGTCACGCTATCGTAATTTAGATAATTGGTAACAGGAATAAGAACACTCATGTAAACACTAAGACCTACCTGCTGGAGAACAGGTACAGCTTTTTGAGTGCTGATGGTCAAAAAGTTTGACAAGCAGGCAGCCAGACCAGGGAAATAGATCAAAAAAATCTGCAACTAAAACTCCAAACAGTTGGTATAAAAGACAGGTGGACGATAAAGCTCAACTACAATGACATAAAATATCTGGAATTTTGCATAAGGAGCAGCTGGGTAGGCAGGTGACTGGGTCAGATGACCTAAGACACAGAAACTCAACTAGTGGGCAGGTGACAGAACAGGATGGAAAATTCCACAACAGACACACTGAGAATGGCAGAAGACTGAGTCTATGTCAGGGTTTTACCAAAAGACACCAAAAAACAAAAGATTGAAGATAAATGAAACAAAAAGTGAGATATAATAAAAATAAATTGATACAAGCAAACAAAGACTGAGGGAGCAGACAAAAGAAAATCCAAAAACTAAGGGGAGAATATAAAAATTGAACAGATCAACCAAGCAGGAGCACAGGGAGGACGAGGAAACAGACACTTGACCAAGGAGCAGAAACAGACAAACTTGCAACTACTATAGAGCGAGAAACAAGGATTTGTGTAGGCTACCAACAAAGGACAGCAGGTGAAACTCATGATCAATCAAAAAGAGCAGGAAAGCAAACAAAGAGAGGAAGAGAGAGAAAACATGATACAGGAGGAGATTAACCAAAAGACAAACAAACAAACAGGGAATGAATAAACTCAAACTCAAAACCATGACAATCACAAGACTGAATGTGGAACAGGAGGAATGCCTCATAATGTCTCCCAAAGAAGACCGACATGTGGATGGCTGCACATAAAAGTCATCCATAGGTGAGAAGACACCTGACAGTAGTTCAGTAAAAGGTTGACTATACTGACACTCGTGAAGAGCCTTGACAACGTGCATGTCAATCTGTGTGAGTGAATTCAAATAAGCAGGTAGCATGCGTAAAAACCAATTTTGATTGCCAGAGGTTGTCACAAGCACGATGGGCTCTGGAGAAGCAACTCTTCAGGTGGGCAGACGGGATTTTTGGACAAACTCAAGGTAATCAAACAGGCCGACCTGGTCAGAAGGGTCAAGAACTGGGGAAGAGGGCTCACAGGAAAAACTGGTTGGCCAGGCGCAGGCCAATAATGAAAGGACACTGACGGGGGCAGAGATATACGGTAAACCTGATGGTGCTAAAGTTAAAGGAGAACTGCACTTTTTGGGGGGTTTAGCCTATCATCCACAATCCCTATGTAAGACAAGAACATAGATGCCTTTCCCTTCTCTTTGCGTTCAGTTGGTTGCTAGATAGCCACCTCACACTGGCAGTTTTGCACATTCAGTGGAAGTAGTAGGGATACACTATTACTGCCCTCTAAAGGCCCTTAAATACACCCAAATAATCTCAAACACGCTCCTACACTATAGACACAATGTTACGTGGGACCAAGTACCAAAGAACTACTTTTCTGGGTGTAGTGTCACAGCGCCTGGGTCACAGTGCCTCGGTTTCAGTGCTGTAACCAGTCAGAACATACAGTCACAAATGTGGCAGTCACCACATGGTTCCAGCATGTAGATGGAGCGTTTTGGGGATTTAGAGGGCAGTAATAGCCTATCTCCAGTACCTCCACTGAATGTGCAAAACTGCCAGCAAGAGGCGGCTGTCTGGCAACCTTCTGAACGCATAAAGAAGGTAAAGGCATCCATATTCTTGTCTTACATAGGGATTGCGGATGACAGGCTAAACGCCCCAGAATGTGCAGTTTTCCTTTAAGAAAAGGCTGTCTTTATAGGAGGTATAGAATCAGAATATAGGCAGGTTTGGATGAGAAGAATGGCTCTGACAGAGATAATCGACACGTTGATATAAGCTAAATGTATGGGTAAAGGCTCAGGCAGTGAGGCAGAAAAGTTCTTGAAAGACACAAGCTAAGTGACGATGATAAGCTCATGCTGAGAAACAGACACCGATTTAGGCTCAAACAGAGAAGCAGAAAACATGCAAGTTCAGACAGAAAAGCAGAGAGAGAGAATTGGAGGCTGTGAGCTGATTCATAGGTGTGGGGAGAGGGGAAGTTTAGAGGTTTGGTTACAGAAAAAAGGCTACCCAGTTGAGTAACAGGGGGCAAACTAGCGTCCAGAAGGGTGAGAGGTAAGCTTTTATCCAGAAACAACTGGAGAGCCGTGCAGCAGACAAAGGACAGGGAGAGGAAGTGAACGGCTGGTTGATGAGGTTATGAGGTTTATCCACCAAACTTGGAAATGGCAGACTGAGTGACTGCTGAGGTGACGGAGGGGACCGTAGCATGGACATCTGTAGGCCTTGGTGTCTCATTGTTGTATAATAATACATACAACTTGAGACGTGTTTAATTAGAGGTTACTTTTACCTCTTCTTCCTGGTTGGCTTTCATGATAATGTTTCCATTGGAGAAGTGAAGAGTTCATTTAAAATTTCCACTTGGGGTAACTTTGTGTCCAAAGGGAACATGCTGAAGGCTGCTAGTGACACAAGTATGATTTCCTCTGTTTCAGTGGGTATTCAATAGCACTGTGCTCCTACAATTAAAAATAATGGAAGCCATTATGAATAAAAATTGATATACTGATTTGCATGAGCTTGGGCAAGTATAACAGGTGAGTATTTTGGTATTTTGACAGAGGAAGACCTTTCCTGACCAGCATAGAAAGTCGACTCTGAAATTACTAGTTTTCTTTCTTATTGTTTAAGCAGTAAATGCATTCATAAGTGCAAAAATTTTCTCATGACTAGAATTTTAACCTTAGATATTATTAGGTATTTAATGACTAGCAATGGAAATGGACTCACTTCTGTCAAGGTAATAAAGCATATTTCAATAAAACTAGACTGATTCACAGAGAGAGAGGAAATGAGAGAGTGCTGTGCAGATGTAAAGTTGACACAGGGAGGTAAGAGATTCAGCCCAGCCATTCATAATTCAGAGGAGCTGCACCCCGGGGTGCCTTCTTAGAGCACAGCCATTCTCATACCTGTCAATCAAATAAGCCTCCTCCTACTATATGAGCTCAGCAAGAGATATGCAGGTGACACGAGCTAAGTACATGTCGAGATTGAAAAGAAGTTGGGGAATGCACGGAATACGGGAGGTCAAATGCAACACTAATCATTTAATAAATAGATTTTAAACTTTCATGTTCTGTAAAATATTTCTTCCCACACCCTGAAACGAGGAGTTATGTATGAAAAGTCCTCCTTATGCAATCGTTTTGCAAAAACAAGCAAAAAACAAAGCGTACACTTTTGGCTTGGAATAAGACAGCTCATGAAGTTTTGATTACATATTTCAGGGTGAATTTTTCTCATTTCTGGGTAACAACACTGTACATTCCTTTGTGAATGCAGACTGAGAGGCATGCTGCATCTCTGCAGGGATGCATTTTATTAGACTGTCAGCATGATTATGATAATGGCAGACTGCTGTTTTGAAAAAGGATCATTTGCATTTTAGTATAATTTGGTTGTGGCAGGGTAAAATATGGGAGAGACCTTCTGCTAAAGATGGCAATTTATCAAGCAGTTACCAAGAGAGCGCACAGTTAAATGCATGCACGCGTGTGCACACAAACACAAAGAATATTCACTTAGAAAATGAATTGGAATAAACACAATACAGTGGAAGCCCACATTCTTATATAAATTTTAAAGTCTTGCTCTCTTGCTAACAAACACACACCCACTCACACCTGTGCGCATACAAGCACACACATAATTTTAGCATTACAGTAATGTACAATGATGCATAGAGAGCTACAGGGGGACAGATTCTGCAGTGTTATGACACCGCCCTGCAGGAACATTTTACAGCTCACATTATGTGCTACGATTCTTAGGGACAACTACAGCTAAGGTAAGAAGCCACTAATGGGCTTGTTATTCAAACTACTGTCTAAAAAGAGATGATTACTAAGTAACATGTTACATAAAGTGTTTTTAAGCAGACAGTTTTTTTTATAGCTAAGTTATCATCACAGCAAAAGCAGAGCACGAGAAATGCTCATTTTTATTCAGTTCTTTGGTTAAAGGTACTGTATGCCGATGTGCTAATCTAAAGCACAAGTTGCTTAAAAGTTTAAGACTGAGACACACAAGCATGGTTGTACAGATCAGCCAGTCCACCAAAAGTTACTTTATTGGCACTTTGAAACTAAGGGTGTTTTCATACCTGTAGTTTAATTCATGCGGTCTGAATCAGTGAATGAGATGAGACACATTTGCATTTTCTCTTTGGTTCGGTTTGGTTTCGCGCAGGCAAAATATCTAGCGAACTAAAAAGCATCAACAAAAGCCACATGGGAGCTGTCGTCGTGCTCTTTGGTCAGAAATGATGTCGGACAGATCCTCTCTCCTTCAGCTGTTTGCTAAACATTTTGAACACTTCATGAATTGTGTGTGTTTCTTCTGGCTGTTGGGCTGTATGGTCGTCTGCCCCAAAAAGTAAGAAGGCAACGTATTTCTTCGCCGCTCCAGGTCAACCCTCGATTCATTTTTGTGTCACAACAAACTGTTGAAACTGACTCAACTTCTTTACTCAAGTAAAAGTAATGAAGTACAGGTTCTTAAATGTACTAAAGTACAAAGGTCAAACGTTTCCCTCTGAAGGACATTTCTACCAGCAAAGCTAACTGAACCTCATGTTCATATTGATATAATGCAAAGACTAAACTTAAGAGGTAGAATCAGTAGGATTTGTCCAAGCTGTTCCTAAATGCACCAGAAAATGAGTTGATTGTTGAATTTCATTCCCAGAACGTCAAATAGCGACATTTTAGGTTGGTAAAGCATCCTGAGCCCAGCCAAAACGGCAAAACCATTAGTGCTGTCAATCATCCATAAAAAATTTATTTTGTTAGTAACTATTAAATTCTGGGGTTAATCGCAATTAACTGTAATGAAAACAGGCTTCTTGTATCTGGTTGTGTATTTTGGGGGAGATAAAACAAATACACATGTGGTGTTGCAGGAGTAAAGAAATGCATGACAAACTGGTTAGCCTCGTAGACCCTATTTAGTTTCTGCAGTTCCACAGCAAACACGCTGAAAGTTAAGAGAAAAAAATGTCAAATACTTTGAATTCTTACTTGTTTAACACTTAGGCAATCTGGCCAAAGACTGTGGAAAGTCAGCGTGACTTCACAAAATTACGAAAGTTGAGGGCAGTGCCCTCTGTGTGCTCTGACCAACCACTGAAAACCAGCTTCTGCAGTCGACCTTGCCACCCAAAATTGCCCTCTATATCATTCATTTACTGCCCCTACATGTCATAAATTTGAAAGTTTCTACCTTCAAGGAAAGTCTAAAAAATTGCATTTTTGCTTTTATGAAAAAAGGCAATTTTGAGGACAATTACCTTCTGTAGAAAAGAAAATCCTAAAAAATATTGATATTGTAACTGGCCCTCATTCTGTCCCATTGCTCTCCTCTGCTTGTTTTATTGACTCTATTTAGTTTGTCTGCAAGCCTGTTAAAGCTGTTGATTGTCTTTATTTGCCTTCACAATAAACTTGACAAATCAGTTAATTATGACTGAAATTCAAACTTTAATGATCATGTTTTTGTAATATTGAAGGTGGATAACCCAGAAAAATAATAATAATTTATTCTCTGGCACTGGAGATTGTGTGTTGGATCTTTACCTGTTTTCCCAATTTATCTAAAAAATCGTCTTTGTTTTGTGTTTAAAATATCCATAAGAGAAGGTAATTATTGATTATAAGAGCATTTAATTATTAAAGATCACGAGTCTTTGCCATCATGCCACTATAAACAAGTGTGTCATAACCATGATGAGCAATTGGACTGTATAGATACACATTATAATATTCAAACTGATGTTCAGTTAATAATTAAAAGTTATATGTACTTTAAGTGATTTATTGGCCATGTGCTCTTTCCTGGAGTAAATTTCTCAAATGGTATTGTTCCTACCTTAGTCATTTGTTATTGGGGACATTGGGCTTTTATTTAAGTATGTTTTCTGTACTTTGCTGTCTGCATATAAGCTTCACTGAATACACTCACATCCTCAGGCCACCAGCAAACCAGGCACCACATGCACATATTTGGGAAACTATTCTTTACATGCTATGTTCTTTATGTCATCTCATATTTGCATGGACAGACAGACAGACAGACACACACACACACACACACACTTTGACTGCTGCAGTTCGAGGTGAGTAATCTTGCTAAAGGGGAATTCTGCAACTGCAACGCTGAGTCACTGGGCATATTTCTCTTTCTCACACACTCTCTACTTCTCTCTCTCTCTCTCTCTCTCTCTCTCTCTCTCTCCCTCTCCCTCTCTGCCAGTCCAGACAGTATCAGTTGTTGTCTAAAAGAGTGCAAAACATTTTTGACATGTTCATCCAACTCTGACCCTCCTCTCAGATGAGTTTTTCAAGTGTTTGTGGCATCAATGCATGTTTAAAAATGAAATAAAATAGTGATGCGCTATTTCTGAACGGAGCCACTGCCCTCTAAATGACTCTGTAGTAAACACAGATGATATGATAAGAGATGACGCATTGTGCTGGTGAAAATACCAGTTAATGATGATATCTATTGGTTGGGAGTGAGGAGTTTTGGTCGCGCCTCAGGTACTATGACAGAGTTAAGTTGCATAACCAACTTAATCAAACAGTCTTAATTAATCAGATGCAAAACCAGGAGAAGGCTGCACTTTGAATGAGTTTGCTCAAAGTACCTTTAGGTAAGCACAACTCTAATGAGGCCTGATGTTGACAACTCTGTGAGAGCCTCTTATGCTCAAATAGACTGCACTACATGTCAGATGGTAATGGGCACAAAGAGGGCACAGAAAAAAGGTCCAATTTAAGCATCAGCTTCAAGTTAGCCTCCATTTTGACCCATACTAAGCTGCATTTCACAGTTTACTGCAGAGTTTCCTTACTTTATTCAATTTTGGGACTTTGTGAACAGTAATGAGACTCACAAATAAAACAAAATGCATTTGTTGTTTGTTGAAATTCTTAAAATGATACCATGTTAACTTTTACCCCATGGATATAATAAACTATGTCTGTCCAAAGCAAAGGTGGAAGGACATAATGTAATGATAAACTATTTTAGAGGATCAAAAACCCATGCAGTTTGGAAACAGAAGGTTTTA
>JAPZDX010000003.1:21400273-21411229 GCA_029783625.1 Naso annulatus | reverse complement strand
TATCAGTGTAGTTAATGTTAGCTTACAAATTAACAACAGTAAAAGGAGCTAACTTACCTCCAATTCTATCTGCAACATGGACAAGCTATAACATTACTATCTGCATATTCCAAGCCATCTGCGAGTCCATATGCACCGACACATCTTTTTTAGAGGTTTCGGCACACAGGATAGCACAAACTATCAAGGTGGCACACTTCTGCCTTCATTGGTATTGTTGCTAGTGAACAAACCTGCCTTGGAGCTTTCAAATGAATCTTTACTGACAATTGTCAATAGCCAGGTTGGTCCATGGGGGCGACAAGCCATTTTTACACGTATAGTGTGAGTGCTCAGGTCAAGCTAACAATCGGCCCGTATAGCATGAGCACATAAATCTTGAGCTTTGGATTTATATCACAGCCAGTTTACTTGTACAGTGTGAGTTGATATTAAACAAGATTTATAAAGTCGTACAGTGTATGCCTAGCTTTAGAAAGCACCACATTTCAGATCATGTAGGTCATGTTACAGAAAAGAGGTTGTTGCCATTTTTACATGGAGGATAAGAATGAAAGTAAGTGTTGCATTGGATGTCCATCTTGTAATGTCAATTAAACTAAGGAATAAAGAGCGAGAGAACAAAAGACCGTAGGGCTAGAAGCACAAAATAATAGAGAGCAAAAAGTTGAACATTAGAGTGGATGAGAGGCCAAATATGAGAAAAGAGGAGGATGGTTTGAAGTAAAAGAAGAAAAATAAGCAGAATTAAAGCTGCAAGCAGCATTGGTCGGGACGTCGCACGCTGACCCGTCGGGTAGGCCTGGTCATGGCCTCTGGCCCGTTAAATGTTAATAAAATATTCATTTTGAAGGTTTTTAGGGTCATTTGTAAAAAAAAAAAAAAAAGGACTTTTATTGTGAAGGAGTTTTTGGCTTTTATTTTGAAATACCAGGGTAGACCCAAGTGAACTGGTCAAAGTTTGACTGACGTGTAATGTCAGGTGAGTGAGGATGAGAAGTGTCAAATGTCCATTCAATTCAAATGCCAGATCTACATTCATTTGACCTCATGTGACCTGGTCAAAGTTTGACTGACATGTGTACAGGCAGCTGTGTGGTGATGAGTCATGTAGGCAGGCAGACAGAGAGAAATATTAATTCAGTTTAAAGGAGAAAGTGATCAACCCACACCTTTTTTAACATTCACTGCTTCCATATCGTTTAAGCCACAGATTTCATTCAAACTTTAAATGGGTCAAAAGACTTTGACCTACAAATCTTGTATTTACATGTTTTTGAAATGTTTAACTGTTATTGAGATATCAGAGTTTCAGTTTTAAAGCTTTTTCTGTTTCTCTCCAGGTTTTATAATGGGTGTGTATTGCAGAATGTTCTCCAAGCTAGAGTGAGTCACATGACCAATGAGACCAGGTGGGTCTCTCGCTATAGCGGCCATGTTTAAGAAATTATCCCCACAAAACTTATATCAGCAAGTCCTTCTGCTGCTGTACGTCTGGTCGTTTCATTGATACGAGTCATGATTTAGCAACAATCACCAGTTGTTCGAGGTGTGCGATCAGGGAATTTTCGCTGCCTCTGAGATTTTTTCCTATTCATTTAAATTAGAAGAGGCAGACGAGGGGATTTGGGACTCGAACTTTGATGGCTTATAAAATCCAAACTGTCTGAGTTATCACAAAATTGTAAGCACTTTTCATCAGCAGTGTCTCCTTAGTCACCTGTTAGCGTTTGAAGCATTTGATATCATAAATTCCTTTGAAGGAGATAGCAAATTTATGATGCCAAAATTGGGGCTGAAATCTTATTTTGAAATGCAAATTGCAGACTTCCTGTTGGATTTAGGTCAGGGGTGTCAGTGGATGATTTTTAGGCCACAATGAGATGAACAATTCAGTTTTGGTTTGATCTCTCTATGACATTCCTACGGGCCATAGTGGCCATTTTAGTGTATCTAGGTGGTGCTAGAGAGCACATTTTGGTACTCTGGGGTTTAATTTTTTCATTTTATTACATATTTCACCAGACCTGATATGCATGCCAATATTGGTGAGTTTTTGAGCATGTTTAGGGGGTCAAATTTGGGTTCAAAGATGCATAACTATAATAACCAACAGTACAATTACAATAGGGTCCTTGGCCTCCGTGGGCTCGGTCCCTAAAAATGTTCCGGAAAAAATTACAGTGTATTGCAAATAACAACCTTGAACAAATTAGTCACTATGAATTCCAACACTTAGTAATTAACACACAAACTGGTTGTACACTTTGGAGTATAATGGGAATGCATTATGCCTCACGCTGCTTCATGGCTCATAACATTGTTAACTGTTAATTTTATGAAATGGCAAAAACTGTAATCACTTCAACTTAACCACACAGCTCTTTAACTGCGTTTAGAATAGTAGGTGCCAACTTACATTCTAATGCAGGCGTACACTTGTCACAACAAAGTGACTACCATCTGTCTGTATTTACAATAGTTGAGTGTGGATTGATTAGAGCGATCCTGCCCTCACAGCATCAGGAGCCAGTAAGTTCAGTTCATTGTTGCCGCCACTAGAGGTGATGTGGAATAAGACAAATCCCAACAGAAACAGAGGGATTATACAACAGGTCACTAACAATGATAACAAAGATTATTGGGGGCCACAGGGCAATTACTGGAGGAAGAAGGCACAGTATGTTGCTCTTAAGGCTTGAACTATGAATTTTGACCTCCAACAGATAATTAAAGATAAAATAATAAAGTGACAGCCATACTTTGGACTACAGTGGTTTTGTCCTCTCTTATGAAGCTATTCAAGCTATCCAAACTATTTTTATTTTGCATCTACTCAATACTCTAACACCTGTTCTGCATCTTTCCTAAATCTGTCTGTCATCTGGGCATCTACTCAATATACATCCTGTATCTTTCTGTATCTTTCTGCAGATATATAATAATCCTATATTTTGGGCACCATTTTTAACTTGCATCAGTTCAAAATAAAAAGTGGTCATATTGCATAGCATTGCATCATTGTATTTGATGTCTGTAGCACACACCTGATACTCCATATAAAAACAAGCAAAGGTCTTGAAAGACAAGGTATGGAGGACGGGAAACAGGACAGCGTACGTCCCGCTTTTACACAGAAAAACATTGTTTCGTATGAATCATGTTTTGCTTGAGTGTGTTGGTCCAACCACAATCCAGTGCATAGTTTCCTTGGCCTTATACAGAAATGTTTTTCAATAATCAAGAAAAAATGTATGTCATTTTTGCAGAGCAAAAATGAAATTCTAATTTAGCTCATTGCTACTGCTACATAGGAGGGTGTAACTGAGTGTAGATCAATAAATTTAAAATTCTAACAGCCAGGGTGAAGAAGTTATTCTTTTCGACTATTCCGCAAGTATCTTGTATCAGTTTGTTTTCATCCTCTAAATCCCTTATTCATTTATCATAAATTCATTTTCTATCTATTCTGCACCAGTCCCTCATTAACCTCACAGTTGTAGCTGCATTGCATATTACTTGCTTTTAATCTTTTTCAGTGCTTTTGCTTTTAATGATGAAGTGACTGTTCTCATTGCAGCCACTTCTCTCAAAACTTAAACTGTTAAAACACAAAATTGCTTTCTGGTGTCTAAATGCAGAACAACACCGGAATTTTCCTAACAGAGTCCCATGTGCGTATTTTATGTTTGACAAAATGTCAAATTGGGCAGTTTTTACGGCACAAAGTATGATTTGGAGTTTGTAAAGAAACTCCATCACCAAAAAAATCCAGTCTAAGTAACGCGACATAATGGTGCAGAAGGATATAAACACCGAAAATAGAACAGGAGTTTTTGACCGTGGCAAAAACACAACTCAGAAGTTTCAGTGCACAATACTGCATAATTTTTATAGAGGTTGGGCATGTAGTGGGAGGAGTTCATTTTAAGTGTCTTAAAAAAGAAATATCTTTTCCTATTTACATGTACTCTTTAAAAGATCCATCATTTGGGTTCATAATTTGGCAAATTATTAAGTTTTTTTGGATCTGTTCATGTTTGCATTGCAAATTTCTATGTGTTTACATCCCTGTATTTGTGCTGTTGGTTAAAATTAATGTTTTTGTGCATAATAATTTTTTTTTTTTTTAAAAGGCTAACTGGCAGCTCACAGCTCCCCCTTGTGGTGAATGTGCATCCTGCTAAACATGTTTGTGAATGTGAGAGTTCCATTCAATCTTTCATTCATTCTGTCTCAGTAACATCTCTCTCTCACTCTGATTCGTTTCCCGCTTATCTCTCCATTTCTCATCTTTTTTAGCGGACCGACAACCCCCCCTCTATCCTTCTTCCTCCCTCTCTCTCATTCATCACGGTAAGCTCCAGTGACAGGGGAGTGCTGCTCGGTGGCAGTCCGCTTAGTAGAGCCTGACGCACACAGCCTTGAAGACAACCTCGCAAAATGAAAGTGAGAGAGACAGAAAGAGAGAGAGAAAGAGAGAGAGAGAGAGAGAGAGAGAGAGAGAGGGGTATTGGACAGTATGTAAATGAGGGAGGTGAAGAGAGGGAAGGAAAAAGGCAGGATGGAAAGACAAAGAAGTCACATGTTTTCCCAGTAGAGCTGTCATTGGCCAACACATCCCAGTCTATGTGTGCATGTCTGATGTGTGACCTTGGGAACTATGGCCTTGTATGTGTGTGCGAGTGCTTGCTTGGTGTAACGTTACAGGATCTTCAAGGCAACAACACAGTCTCATGAAAAAGAGCAGACTGTCTTTTAAATATTCAAATTTAAAATTCAAATCACAGTCTTTGATGTGTTCACCATAGGATTTTAAAATATCGAAAGAATTTAACACAAAACAAAACATTTTTAATAAGCTGTTCTGCATGACTCCACCAACAGTGAGCGATATGAGATTTGACCCTTTCAGATGAAGCTGACACAGATGACCGACCACACTCACACTTGTCATTTCAACCCATCAGATTTTGCCACAACCTCTTTGAGCCAAATGCCTCGTCGAAATCAAACTGTCTGCTGCTGTCAGCTTTCTTCTCACTGCTTCATTGATGTGACCCTCCTCCACCTCCAGTTTCATCACCGCTAGCTGCTCAGTGGGTGTTTCAAATGAGCTCATTAAGAATCTCGCTTCAGATCGCATGCATCCAGATGAACGGCTAGGCTGTTTTTTGTGTTAAACTCATGAGTATTTCTAATATTAAAGGGGGCTAAATAATAGAGATGCTCTGTGCAACAATTTAATTGAAAAAGGTACATCCTCCAAAATGATCACAGTTCTCCAAAACAGTTGCTGCAGAAAGTGATTATAATCTTCATAAAAGTTGTTGCAAGATTGCTGTATTACATTGCATTTTTTTCTAGGTCTTCCTCACAGCTGAGCAACTGAGAGTATCCACTGTATATTCAGTTTTCCTATGCAAAAATATGAAGCAGTGACATTATGTGTTCCATCCATCCATCCATCATCAACTACTTATCCAAGGCGAGTCGTGGAGGCAGCAGTGTCAGCAGGGGCCCCACACTTTCCTTTCCCTGGCCACATCGGCCAAATCTGACTGGAGGATCCCGAGGCGTTCCCAGGCCACTGCACAGATACAATCTCTCCACCTGGACCTGGGCCCGGGATCTCTTCCCAGCTGTACATGCTTGGAACGCCTCTTCAGGGAGGCGACCAGGAGGCATCCTTACCAGATGCCCGAACCACCTCAACCGGCTCCTTTCAACGCAAAGGAGCAGCAGCTCTACGCTGAGTTCCTCACGGAGGACTGAACCTCTCACCTTAACCCTAAGGGAGACGCCAGCCTCCGTCCTGAGGAAAATCATTTCAGCCGCTTGTATCCGTGATCTTAATCTTTCTGTCATGACCCACGCTTCATGACCATAGGTGAGGGAAGGAACGGAGATTGGGCAGTAGATCGAGAGCTTTGCCTTTCAGCTCAACTGTCCTTATGTGTTTGATGAGACATTTGCTGTGAAAAACATAAGACATTTAATGCACCTTACGCTTCAGACGCTTCCACTTACAGTTATTGCTTTATATATTAAGCAAAATAATTTGTATATACTTAAGAACAATGTGTATTTGTCTATTGTATATTAGTATTAAGGGTGTGCAGACATGTCAAAGGGCTGGATAAGGAATTCAGTTATCTTCTTGTCATACTCCATAAAGCCACTGCACACATGTCACTTTAACCCAGATGAAACAAACTGTCAGAGTGAGTTACTGCCGGTGCACTCAGATGTGTAATGTTGTGTGAGTGCTCTGATCACACATGCTCCGTTTGCCCATTTTGAGGGAAACTAAAGTCATTTGAGAGGGTTTTATAATTGCAGTCATTTAAATTCATGATGAATCATTTGCACAATAAATCACTCATCTGTCTGCTGTTGTTTTTCGATATGACTACATTATGCAGGCTTTTGACCGGTTGTATAATACACTAAGTAATGTCATGTTGACAACAGTACATTGTTCCTTCCTGGTGTGTCTACCTGCTCAGATTAGTCTAATCCTACTATATGCAATCTGGGGCTCTCAGCTCCTGTGCCTTGGTTACATTCAGAGGAAATTCTGATCAGTGTTCAAATGATTAGGTCCGTCAAAGCTTGGGTTAGCGACTTTGTTAGTGAGAATAAGGTTGGCAAGGGGGATATCCATCATCCTTAACTGCCCCCTGTGCTGCTGCGTCCCGCTGTGGATAAACAATAAATATAAAATGCAAATTTGGAATTCCTTCCAGGAAGTTTCACATTTTCTCCAATTCACTTGTGATGTACGTCACTCAACAATGTAACTGATACAAACTGAACTTGAAATTCTTAATTTGCTGCATGTTCAGTTGCAGAACACAAAAGAAAAAGAACTGTATTTGGCATGACATGAACAAACATACAAAAAAATTGCATATAGCAAGATTTTGTAAAGTTGTTTTACCTTTTTTTGTTAACATAAATAAAAAATGTCTTGTCAATCTGGCTATTATTTAAAAAAATGAAATGAAATCTTTCATCACTGTTCTATCAAAATTTGACAAGTGAAACCTGAGTTTGTGTGAATGCTTTTTCCTGAAAATAAGATATTTCTTTTCATTAAGAGCAGAATTTGTTTTATATACTACAGATTTTGCCCAAGTAAAAGATTTTATATGGACAATAAATCTGAAAAACATTTTTTGCTTCCACAGAAGACATAAATTCCTGATGTGTTCTTCGGAAAAAAAGAAAAAAAAAGACAGAGTTAGTGGTCATGTCAAACCATATGTCAGGAACATAATTACAAAGATTACAGCCTGTCATTTTACGACATGACTAAGCTCAGATTTATATATGACAGTCTTTTTTTATGAAAACAGCTCTATAAATTAATCCATGAATCTATGCTGATTGAAATGCGGATAAAAAGGATGAATAAATGATGGTTGAATGCCTGGAAAAAGGGATGAGAGTCAGGAAAGCTGTCAAAAACCATCGAGGGAAGGAAATGAGAGAGGAGATACGATAGAAGATTAATGGCAAAGGGAAGGAAGGAAGGGATACCAACTGGAAGACATTGGAGGAAGGAAGATATATGAGGGGAAATGATGGAGGGAACGACAGGAGATTGGATCCTTTAAAGACCAAAGGAATGGCGGGAGGAGTCAGAGGGGGAATTAGAGATTCCAGAAAGGAAAATATTGATTGACAGGAGCAAGAGAGCATGAGCGGGAAGGAAAAGATAGGCAGAGAAGAAATGAGGGCAGAGGAGGAGATAAATAATGTAAGCTGGGAAGAAATAAACGCACTGAAAACGAGAGATTAAAACTCAAAAATGGATTCATGCAGGGCTGCAGAGGGGAAGGGGTGAACATGGAGAGGTGGTCAAAAGCGAAATGAAACTGCAGTTGCTGTTTCTGAAATATGAGAAAAGTGTGAGCTCAGACAAGAGCGAGAAGTAATGACAGAGGTAGAGAGAGCAAAGAAATTTTGTGTTTAATCATTTTCATAAAGAACTCCTACAGAAACAGCCAGTCAAGAGTTCCAAATAATTCCGACATTTCCTGACAGGTGTAAATATTACACTGAAGTACTTTTTTTTTTTTTTTAATGCCGTCATTTCATGTCTGTCTCCTCTATTTGCTTTTCTTCTTTCATGAAGTATTTCACAGATAATCACAACAAGCCACCAGCATGTTGACACAGAAAAGCTGCATGTCTGCTGACTTTACTTAATGTGAACCTTCTCTGTTTGACTGGCATGTGTGTGTGTGTGTGTGTGCACGGCTCAATAAAGATGGAACTTTTGGTTGTTTTTTTTTCTGCTTTGTAATAGGCGGGGATCAATAATCCATCTTCCCATTCACTGAACTACAACCCTAACTGCACACATACACATAAAACAAGTCAGCATTCACACGCACACATGCACACACACACACACAAATTTTTGCCATGAGTAAAAACAAAATAACGTATTGCCTGGCGAGTGAAAAGGTCAATAACGCTGTAAGTAAATATCACAAGTTTGCTGTCTACACACACATAAATGCACAGACTTTGATCTGCAGAGATATGTATCGATGAAATACTGAGACGTCACTCACCGGTCCACCACATCAGTGTCATGTTTTGCTCCACCTTCTGTTTGTGTTGAAAGAACACTTTGTCGTTCCAGTTAGCAATAATAAATAAGCAACATCTACTTAGACTTTGAAAATAAAGCTATTAAAGCTCGCTGAGACACCAAAATGTGTTTTTTTGGGTTTGGGAAAAGAATATGCTTTTGGTTAGAGTAAAAACAATGTTGACTTTTGGTTCATACATGATGTAAACCTCAGTCTCCTGTGTGGAAATCCTGCTCTTGACCCCGTATCAACCCTCCCCTCACACAGTTGCTCCTTATTGTGCATCATTACAAACACACATATACACATACACGTATTTACACACACATTGCATCCATCTAGGTAAACCCTGATGCATTTATAGAAATACAGATATCAACACATTAATATACACACACATAATCCTGAGCGGACACACCTCCGCTATTTAATCGCTGGTAGGTGCACAGATATACATTCGCCTGGAGGAAGTTTATTTCCTTCTCTCTGTCACTTGTTGAGCTCTGTATTTATTTTCAGTGTATTTCACATGTTTTAAAAAACTATTTCTCCCTCTGCTCTGTCCTTCCCTCCATCCTTGGTTTGTTCCATTCATTGTTATTCTGTACACCAGCAGCAACAAGGCAAGTAATGTGACAGCCAAAATGGCTGCCATCTTACCTGCTTATGTCCAGTGTATGAGGGTTTGCTCTTACATGTGTGTAAATGTCTGTCTGTGTGTGTAAGTGTGCAGGTGGAGTGGCTGTTCTAAAGCTTGTTTGTGTGTTGAAGTGTGAGGCTTAGCTTGTGTGTGTGTGTGTGTGTGTGTGTGTGTGTGTGTGTGTTGATGTGGCACTGAACAGCAGCAGCAAAGGCAATTCCTCTTCTGTCGCTGGAGTCCATTAAGTCTCTACCTTCTATGCCCACAGTGTATGTGTGTTTGTGTGTGTGTGTGTGTTTGTGTGTGTTTGTTTGTTTGGTTGTGTGAGTGTATTTGCTGACAAATGTATTTTACCGTTTCACATCTACGAGGGCATTTGGACAGAAGGGTAAATTTGTTTGTTTGCTGGTCCATGTGTGCAAATGTGCCAAGACAGGTGGAGTGTGTGTGTGTGTGTGTCCCTTCCTGTGCACTGAGGTGTGTTTTGTAAACTGACAAGTATTTTCAGGGCATAATTTGGAACCCTCTGTTCCTTTCAAAAATCACTTCCTGCACAAACATACATGAAAATCCAAAACTTTATTTATTTATTTGTTTACATAATAACCAAATTTCGACAGCAGACGTTAAAAAAAAAGCAACATGTTTAAAGATTCATGTCACTGCATCAGATTATCTTAAAAGCCCCCCCCCCCCAAATCTTAAAAAAAAACATAACATCTGCATTGGTTTTTGATGAGCTAGGAGATGGACTGTGTTGGAGCAACATCAGCACTTCTATCACTGTATTGAGACTGGTGTATGTGTATGATGGGCAGAAGGAAAAACAAACAAATCAATTCACACAAGAATGAAGATTTTTGTCTCTACAATTCAAAATTGATTCACAAGTGTCATAATTCAATATCCTGAGTTCAAGTTAGTGACATGATGACCAATAATTACCTTTGCAAGACGGAGGTGTATATTGTGAATTTTTTCCCAGTCACTCAAAGAATATTAACAGATTGCGGCAGCAATGGGAAATAATAAAGTAGACCAGCAAGCCAACACAGCAGCTTTAAGCATCCTAGTGAAGAAAAGGGGAACGACACAACTTGGTGCTCAGTCTGCTTCCCCTTTAAATCCCTGTGACTGCTTCGTGTCTTCTGCAAAAACGTCTTTCCTCAGAGTTCACAGTGCAGCAGAGAGGCTGCTCTCCACTGCTGCAGACACAACTCTGACTTTTTCAAAAAGACAGGAAACTGTAAGATGATTTTATGGTCATCAGTTTATTAATTAAAGCTGTAAACTTCTTAATAACAGCTGTGAATTGTCTTAATTAATTGCCAGTTATTTGTCATATATTTCAACAGATACATACTGAATGGAATAAATGGTTTGGCACACAGTATGCTGGGACATGAGAGTAAAAACAGTGCGCCCTTTTCTTTTCGTTCCATTGAGAACTGATTATGAGTTGAATCTTTAGTCCAAGGTTTGAAATTGGAGTCACAGCCCTAAAAAGATTATTAAAGAAAGACACTGAATGTTTAAGATAAAGAAAATCTTTTTAAGACTTCGAAATAAATACAAATCCAAGGCAAATTTGCATATTCAGTATTTAGACTTATTGGAGCTATTTCATACATTTATCTCATTATCTGTTGACTTGCACTGTTATCTTTTGTCCTGTATGTGTTTTAAGAGAAACGTTATTTTGTAATT
>JAPZDX010000003.1:21331611-21347616 GCA_029783625.1 Naso annulatus | reverse complement strand
CAAAATGAAATATCATTTTTTCCCTGTTAGAGGAAAAAAAAAAAAAAAAAAAACCGCCTTGCAACTTTCATCATCTTGCCCACAGCAATTTTGACCAATCACCACCTGTCCTAAATTTTTTATGGGATTTAAATTTCAAGTCATCAGATGTTGCTACATAAGGTCACGTTCTCTTGCAGCTTAGCGATTTCCTTTTAAAATAAAAGTCATTGTAACGTGAAGGAAAGGTAGTGTCAGTGCAGGAGATTGGTAGCATGTGGCTAACTTAGCTAGTAAGAGGCACTGGAGAGTTGAGTAGCTCAGAGAGTCTTCAGTCAAATGATGGGATTTATGCACAGAAACTTTATTTGGCGAGCTAAACATCGGCCTTACAATGCCAGGTCTCCACGGCTCCATAATAATATTTATTACGCTCAGACATGAGCAGCAGAACATATACAACATCAACCTGCACCAATCCTTACGAAAAAGGAAGGAGCTTTCGCATGTGCCGCTGCCAGAAGAAAAGGTGCGTCCGCACCGGCTGTTCTCAGTACATCATAACAAAACATAGAACGATGCCTAGTGGTGCTATTTGGCATTGCAGTAATACACCACTTGCTAGACTCTGACTGTTAAACGGTGTCAGGCAGAGCTGCCTAAGAGCTTTTACTCTGAAAAATTCTGAAGGAAGTCTGAACAGTGTTGCAGGCAGGTAGAAGCAACCAGAGACAGTTAAGAAACCGAGACAGCCCACTGAACAGTCATTTCCTGTCAGTGTCACATGGGTTTTTTGGCACTGTCCCACTCCTTTAGGAGACTAGAAGCAGTCTTGACTCTATTCATTCTAATGGGAGAAGTGCACGTGATTGCAGATTATGGCCGATTCTTTTACTCCATCATCACAAAAGTACATATTTGACCCTTTTTTTTTTTTTTTTACAAGACGCATATCTTTCAAACATTCTGACACAAAAATGGCAATTTGCAGTAACACAATTCAGAAGAAAATTCACTTTATACCCGCCTTGCTTTGCAGTGTACATAAACAGACATTTAGGCTAAATGGTCTTACAGGTGAAACCATGAATTAGAAGTTCAAACTTACATCAAAGAAATGCCATGTCACACAAAATCCATCTGCTTTCATTCATTCACACGACATCAACAATACTTCCAGAAAAGGAAGTACTGGTGTCCAGGATGATGGGTGAGGTGACCCCACCCACACACCATTTCACACCATTGATGTAGCATGTAGTTGGGTATCCTCTGTTACACTGAGTATCTTTGACACAGCCCTCTCCTGCTGCTGAGTCCCTAATTTATTTACTTTTTCAGGCTTTGGATTTGACAGTGTGAGAAATAGGGGGTGTGGCGTTAGTGTGTGTGTGTGTGTGAAAATTGGCAAACGCTTGTGTGTCACGCCCCAATGCGTGAAAGTTGGCACCTCTGATGACAGGCTAAACTTACATTTGGCTAACGTTAGCCTCTATCACTGTAACCTTCTATGTTTGTTATGTACGTCCCACTTTTAAACAGACATTAGATATTCTTGATTTGCTGTTTGAGGTCGCTTCAGGGAGCCTTTATACAGGCTCCAGCTGTAGAAATCTTCATTCACATTTTCAGAAAATAGAGAGCAAAGTTAGCACATACATAAACGAGTAACAGGTGCAGCTTATGAGAATAAGTAGGCTATAAGACAAGACATTGAGTACACCTGAAATAGATGTAATTATATGTAATAATTCTACAGCAGGGATTTGTACTTTTCAGTTATGTAGTCTTTACACTCTTCACTGTCCGGAATAGTGTAGAGTCAGGTGTCGGATTTAAACTCAAGTGAAAGTCAGAGAAATGTTTAGCGTCGGCGGAGGTTCGTGCTCTCGCAGCACCTCCTGCTTCCATGTGGTGAAAACTCCTCCCCTGCACCGCAGCGTGCAGACAGATAGAGAGGGAGACGTGCAGCAACAGATTGAGAAAATAAAACATGAAACAGAAGTGAGAGCAAGCTAGAAGCATCCTCCCACTGCCAGGCTGTCACTCATCCGGCACCGGAACAACTCAGCCCATCTGCTCTGTTTGCGACCGCGCCGCCAAAACTGCTGCATCTCCGCTGAAAATGACGAATGCAAAGCCAAAAAAGAAGAACACTGGAGATTTTTTACACATGCCTCTAATAGTAACTGGTTCTAAGAGGCCACAAGTCGCACTGAAACGTGAGAATTAATAACTTGTTGAATTTTGATTTTGCCATCTGAGATCCCATCTGGTCTGCATCTTTGCAGAGAGTTTCCTTATCCACAACTACACGTGTGCAGATTCTCACACTTGACAGCAAGGGAGGATTTGTCGCTGCTTTGCTTGCTTAAGCTTCAACACCACCGACAAATACCTGATGTCTGCATGCGTGTTTAATATAGGTAAAGGTAAGAAAGTGTGTCAGGTCTGTAGAGGCTTGTGGAAGTATTAGGATCTTGTGTGTGTGTGTGTGTGTGTGTGTGTGTGTGTCATGCAGGGTTGTGTTTTGAGTGTTTTGGTGTTTGCCTCCACCCTGACCCCAATCCCTCTGCTGCGGCCCTGCAGTCAAATTATAAACCCTTTGCTGAAATGTGTGTTACATAACCGGTGAAGCTGAAGGCAGATCTTGACTTTGAAGTTCCCTCAGCTGAAATTCAACACTGCTCTGTCGCTTACGCTCTCTGGCGGGGACGAAGGCATCGAGGTGAACTGTGTTTTCTGACCCAGATAAATCCCTGAAAGGCTGCTTGTGGTCCCTGCACACAGCAAAACAGGATGCAGTGGAAAGACGCGGACACATTGCACACCTGGATCCAAATCGCAGGGGGGGAGGACAAACGAGACATGAGGACATTTGTTTTTGTGTTGTTTTAGGTCACTGTGGAAGTCAAGATTTAGGGTTTTTAAAGGACCACAGCAGTCTATTTTTGACTTCTCACCATTAGCCTAGATCGCCCCTATCTTCTACAAATGTAAAAATGTGACCATGTGTATGCTTTGGTAGATCTCAGACTGCATTTTTAAAGCCCATTCACTGCCATTCATGTTGAAACAGGATATAGAAACATTAGGACATGTGAAGGTTGCTAGGTTTGAATAATTCACCTTTCTAATTTGGTCAAAAATCGCTGAATGAGCAAGAGAGATGAGAGCCGGGAGCCATGGAGACCAAAGTTATTACGCCTGGAAAAATAGTTCCTTGCAAGTGCTGCCTTCCTAGCTCAAATATTAGCATGCAGAAGGATTCTGACACAGAAGTTCTTTTTTATCTCATTTGTCCCACATTTTCAGCTGCTGCCTGTAACTTTTATTGAATATGGACAAAATGTAAACAAACAGCATATCTTATAGATGCTAATTTTGGGAAAAATGGACAGGGTTTATGTAACCTATGAGGCCACTGTTGACAAAGGACAGTGACATGTAGTAACACTGGGATTGTCCTGTAAGAAAGATTTTATTCACACATTCAGTCAAAGCGAGGATGTGCAGGTTTGGGACATTTTCCCAACTTTATTGAACATTTGGTCGACCAGAATGAGGACGGTTCCTGTGCAGGGATGGGTGGCAAATAAAATATGCCAGTTATCAAACAGCGGACAGAAGGCGGATATTTAGCTGTTAATTGGCTCTGGCAGAAGTTTTGTGCCCGGTGGGGAGGTGCCGGAGGTTTAGTTTTGCGCTTCTGATCTTTTTCTTTTGATTTGGGCTCTTTTTTTCAGGTTTTATTGTCAGCACGTTAGAATGGACGTATTTGTACTTGATTGTTAAATCTTTCAGTGCCCATATAAAGGGATTTTTATTTCAAATTCTCTAACTCAGTCCGCCCATTCAGTTTCACACACATTCATTCTCCCTCCGTTGACTCATTGTGTCTGTTTCTCTCGCACAGCTTTTCTTTGCCATTCTCCATCTGTTTGCGTTGTTACTCTTATTTTGTCTTTTCCTCTCTTTTTCACACACTTGCACTCTCTCACACACACACACACACACACAGAGAAGGACAATATGAGCAGCGGATCTCCAAAGTAATAAAAAATCTTTCATATCTTTTCTACAGAATAACTAAATATTTGATGATGGATTTTACTGAATGTATTATCACCTCTTCACTTGTCTCCCGAGCTCACTGTGGTTACACACTCAATGTTCCTGTATTTGTATAGAATAATAGATGCACTGTCAGGTGACAACACAACGTCTTACAGTGGAGCTGAATGTAGTCGTGCACCAACACAAGCTGCAGCCTCAGAGTTTCTTTGTTTTGTTTTGTTTTCCTTTTCCACGTCAACAAAAACAGAAAGCTGCACAAAAACAGAAGCCTCCCACTGACACGCGCAGCCACGGCGAAGTGATCACAACTCAGATTCCAACAACAATGTTGAAGCCGCAACTTCACAAAGATGATGTTTCATGCAAAGCTGCTGTGTGGAGTTTCCTAAATTTGCACGGCGTCCTCGACTCCCCATGTTTGTTGTTTTTAATGTCAAGCTTGCTGTGCAGATCAGCCCCCAACTGCTTAATGCAGCGTTAATTATAAACAGATAAAGGAGGTAAAGTTGTAGTCTTGAATGCAAAAACTACAATAAAATTTCAGCTTTAATTCATAACACATAATGGAGAAAAGTGTGGCATAAAAATAACCTCTAATCAGAGCTATAATTATCTTAATTAACTCAGTTTAATTAGCTCATAAGTGTAACTGGCTAGTTTTATTTATCATAGTGACGGCTGGTTCTGTGTGTGCATATGTGTGTGTTTTGTAAAGTTCATAATTAAGCTTTTTTGGGTGTCAGCAGTTTATTCATCTGTTACAATGACACCACACACACACACACACACACACACACACACACACACACACGGTACATCTATTTTGGTTTTCTGTCTTGTTTCCTGTCTTTTGTCTCTTTCCTTCATGTCTACAGAGACAGTAAGTCCTTTGCTGTCCTTTTTTTTTTTGCTCTTCTCCATTTCCCTCTTTCTCTCTTCCCTCCTGCTTTCGACTTCTGTCTCCTCCATCCTTCTGTCCAACTCACAGTCAAACCTTCTCTCCTCTCTTCATCTGTGTTCTTATCTTTTCCTCTCTTCTTCTACTTTTTCACATCCTCCCTTCTAATTTTCTCTCTGTGTTCCTAGAATTTCTTTTCCTGTTTTTCCTTGCTCTGTCTTTTCCTTTGCATTTCTTCTTTTGCTGACTTTCTTTCCTCTCTATCCAGCTGCTGCTGCTGCTGTTGTTGTTGCTGCATCTTTCCCAATTTTTCTGGTACCTGACTTTCCTGCGTTCTCCTCCTCCACTCCCTTCTCCTCCCTGTCATATATCAATGCTGCCCCCTGATGTTTTCAACATTGTATTGCAGATGGTTGATCATGTTGTGTGGTTGTTCTCGAGAGGACAGAGTCATAGTGTGTGTGTGTGAGAGATAAATGACTAAGTGGTTTGTTTACTAACAGATCGATGAAAGTCACTTAAATTTGGACAAACATTCTGGTCTGAATTGACACACACACACACATTAACACATTGTAACTCTCTTTCAAGTGTTAAATCACACGAACACATTTGTTTTTGTTGGTTCCATAACCAAATTATTGAACTGAGATTACGTAACTCACAGAAGCGACTGTTCTACGCTGCATGTCAGATCGTTCTGGCCTCCACATCATCCATTAATTCCTGATATTTGACACCTCTCAGTGACCTTTAGGTGTTGTTGTTTTCTAGGTGAAAAGTGTGTTCAACATGACGGCCAAAGAGGGCAGGAAGAGATCCATCAGCTGTCTGGTCGCCGTGGGAAACGGCAACGGAGCCGCAGGTCTGCCAGCATCAGGACACTGAGAACAACTTTAAAATTATAACAGAAAGATTAAAAGACGAAGTACACGCATACTCAATCAGTAGTCCTTACTGTACTCTCAGAGATGAGATGTCTGAAATCTGACTCCTTTCTCTCCACCAGGCTTTGCGTTGGGTAAAGCAGCGGACAGAAACACGGCTCTGAGGAAGGTGAGACCTTTTATGATAATTGATTTAACCATTAAAGGAGTTTGAAGGAGTTAAAGTTTGCACATTAAGCCTTATTATAAGGATATTTATGATCATATACAATGTTCTACGACATTATTATCATGAACGATGCAGTCCTGAGAGCTGGAGCTTATTGCTAACGGAGGTGCACAGACACTTAGATAATCTGTCGAAAAAGACAATAAATGCTCATTTTAAAAGATGAGAAACTCATCAAATGTTTAGTGGTGTCCTCTCATGTAAAACACGAAGTTAGACAACGACGTGTAACCGTAAAATGGCTCTTTCAGCTGCTTCAGGAAACAAACAAACAGCTGTTTCCTGGTCATAAGCTGTTGTTTAACTTTGTGCTTTAATCAGTACGTTTACTTGCACAGTTGAGTCAAGCTACGGTCACGATTAGGCCATATAACTGGACTACTGTCCTTGTCCCAGTGTACAAGCGCTGAGGGAGAATCAATTTATTGTCTGACTCCGGTATGATAGGCGGTGATATGCGCCGTTCAGCTGGTTGCTATCGGATCTTCTTCCAGTTAGCCAAACGAGTTAACAAGTGGCTAGCGATCATCATAGAGCAAAATCGAAACATTAATACTGTAGCTATTAAAACTAATGTAATTTAAAGCTGCAGCATTTGCTTAACTTCCTAACTGAAATGCTGATTATTTGTATCATTTTATTCAATTACAAATTACCGCCATTGTGAACTTTGTGTGTTTGCGTGTGTTTCTGTGTGTAACTGTGATCTGCAGGCCAAGAACAGAGCCATCCACTACTTGTATTATATAGAAAGATTCAACGATCACACCAGTAAGTGATTCTGTGTCTCTGTGTGTCTCTCTTTCTGCTTCTCCTCCATTTTCCTCTCCCCCTTAAACCGTTCATTTATATTTTTCCTTTTCTTCTCTTTCTTCCTTCTAGAGTTGCAATTTTAACATAAGTGTGAATAACTTTATGTTGTGGCTACCAGTTAAAAGTTTTTCAACCTTGTTCACAGTTGTGATTTTCCATTAGTTTGGCATTTTACAGCTCTAAATGCCATAGTTCCCATGATGTCTTCTTCATCACTCTTTTGAGTAAAACTGAGAATCATTACTCTCAAGTTCATCGAAAAGTGACCAAGAATATGATGATCTGTTTTGTGAACACAGTAATCTTTAGCCTTTTCACTTTAGCATCAGCAGCACACAAAACACAGTTTTAAGGCCACATTTAGACCAAAACAGGCATCAGCACTCTGTTAAGTCTGCAGTGGTGCGAACCGCAGGGGGGTTCACAAACTGAAACTGACAACGTTTTCACACCAGCGTTGTTTCGTTTGGTTGGATCGACCTTGAGCGCGTTTCCCCCATTTGGCGTAGTTTGTTTGTGCAGGTGTGAGTGCAGCAGTTGTACTTGGGTGCTCATCAGAAGTGGACCAAACGAGTGGACTGAGACACCTGGTTGAAGAGGTGGTCACGGTGCGTTTCCAAAAGAACTGTGATGCAGTTCATTTTTGGTGAGAACTTGATCCGACCTCAGTCTGCGGTAACTGCAGAGAGCACTGCAAGTTTATGGACTAACCCAGATCCTGTAGGCAGCTGTGAGCATTACTGAATTAGGAAGCATTTCTCCTGTCACGACAACAGCAACACACCAGCGTGAGTAATCACGGACAAACATGGAGAACGCAAACATTGTAATATCTGACGACCGACACCAAAATCAACCCCCCACAGTTCCCTCCGCGTTGTGAAATTACTCGTAATGCGTGCGCTGTCTGCTCATCTCTCTGTTAGTGTTTACATTTCCAGAGTTTGCTCAAATGGCAGATCAGACCAATCAGAGGGCAGTTCAGGATCTACAATGTTGCTCCTGCCCCGGACACATCTCACCAATGAGTGATTTGTTTTATATAACTTTGCTGAGCCAATGAGTTACATGCAGCTGAAGAAAAAACAAATAATCTCTGCATCTGGTGCGCACCAGAGAAGTGGACTGGAAGTGGACTATCAGGTGTGAAAGCATACTGAGACTGCAGGACAAAGTCAAGCCAACATCCCACTGCATTGGCGTGAGCAGCGGGCTCGGCCCTGCAATAAGGGAGCACAAAGATGTTTTATCAGCCTTTTGAAGAAAAATATTTTCTCACGCAGCTGATGATGGCTCGCACCGACGATTCACACGGGACCGTTTCATGCAGAGCAGAGCTGTAGAAGTGCTCCAAGTCCGAATCACATGAAAAAAATGAATGAGACTTCACTTCTAGAAGCAGGTGCACCTGAAATAGCTTCTCCCACTTCAGCTATTACTTCCACTCCTCTGGTTTCCCCCCCCTCATCTCTCCCGCTCCTTTAGTTCCTCATCTGTCTTCCTCCTCTTGTCCGGCATGGTCTCCTTGTATCTCCTGCTTGTACTAACACAAGATACATATTGTTGGGGATGGATTTGTAGAAAAAGGTATCAGAGTGGAAAGGTACCACTCGTATTTTCTTATTGTAAAGGTGCCGTTTGGCTGCTTCTGCTGCTGCAGAGCAAAGCCAGAAAGATTAATGTGCGTGAGTCATCAGCCTCCACCGCGCCCACCGGAGCAGAAACTTAGCTTCCTGCTTTGGCCCAGGACCAAACGAGAAGTGTGTGTGTGTGTGTGTGTGTGTGTGTGTGTGTGAGAGTGTGAGTGTGAGAGTGTGAGAGTGTGAGTGTGTGTGTATGTGTGTGTGTGTGTGTGATCGTGTCCTTCCACCCAGTTTGAGCTCAAAACTGCGGTATATTTAATTCATATACACAAAAAGTCAAGTTCTTCCACATGCCAGCTCTCACCGCGCAACCATCTGCGGGTCTGATCTGACTGGTCGTTTGTTTACTTTTTTGTCAGATCATTTTGTCAAAATTCCCTCATTACCTCTGCGGCTCGCTCCTCATGTGTTTGTTTGACAGTCAGAAAATTGTCTGAAAAAGGTGAAATCCAGTAGCCAGCCTGCAGACCAGTCATCACTCAGGTTTAGGTGGCAGTCCAGATGTTGGCTGCAGGTTTGGAAGCTGGAGAATGTTTAAGATTTGGCCGATGTTTGACATCGGCCGACCATCCAGTTGATGGAACCAGTATTAATACTTTACAGAGACCAAGTTTATTGTGTGAATATTCCTGTGGCTCCAGTGGTGTTTATCTGAAATAAATGAAACAACACGGTCAAAATGAACTGCAACGTATTTGATTGGTTCTGTTTTGGACATTTTTCACCTTTGCTAGGAAAAAACAAGAACTTTTGGACTAAAAGACAACCAAACAAACCGATTTTTTTAATCATTTTGGTCTGCCTTTACCACAGGAAGGGTCAGAATGACATACCTACTAAAAAGGCTGTGAGTGATCATTTAGCCCACCAGATTTCAAATTCTATTATCTCTCGTGATAAATACCCAATGCAGAGAGTAATGCATTTATTGCGCAAGGATGTCTTTTTAAAAAACAAGTTGTCAGCTGATGATATGTCAAGGAGGAAGAAAAAAAACGCCCACTTTGATCGGAGACAATCATCCAGATCTGCTCCCGGCTAATGCAGGTGAGCTCCTCCCTGCTGGGCTGCCATGCGCAGCGCCACTTTGAGGGACAAATATTTCCTCTGTAAATGGAACTCGTGACCGCTCTCTGAAGGTTTACTTTTAATAGAGACAATGATAGTTGCCAAGCAACCAAGTTGCAGCTGCCTCCACACCAAAACATTATGAATTTAACCTGCAGTTATTATGACCGCCTGTGGCCGAAGTAATCAGGGCTGCTCTCGTGTTCAAGTCATTTAGTTGAGCTGATGATTGAAAACAAGTGAAAACAATTTTGCTGGAATTTTAAAGAGTGCCCTGGGTAGGAATTTTATTTTTATGTTTGGTCTGTCAGCTTCACTTTGTCACTGTTTGGGTCTGTGAGTCATATGTCATACAAAAGACAGACACACACAAATGAACCCGGACCTCCTGCAGCCGCAGCAAATGTTCACCTCAGCTCTCTGTGTGTTAGTGTCTGTGTGTGTTTGACATTTAGTTGTTCATTTTTTAAATTTCTACACCCAGCGGGTTGTGTCCTCTCAGCACCAAATGTTTTTCTTCTTTTACTGCTTCACATTTGCCATAACTCCCTCCTGTGTTGTTGTTGCAGCATCCAAGTACAAAATCAAATTCATTAAGTGATTAAATTACAACTGGATGTTCAGAGAATGCAGAGTGATGTTACAGAGAAACAAGCTTTCAGCCTCGAGCTATGGAGTTGTGCAGTTTTCTCAGGCTTCATTCAGCAGCTTGCAGCTCCTGTTCAGGGACTCTGTGTCTGAATAAGTTATTAGCCACAGCTGCTGCAGCGAGCAGGAGACACTGACATGTGGAGGGACATCTGGTGGACAGGTAGAGAAACACAGGACCCGAGGGAGAACAGAAGCAAAGATGCATGACAAATGAAATGGCACAAAACATGAAAATAATGAGACTTTTTGTAATTATTTTCCATCAGTTAGACTCTTTGTTCTCTTTCACTTTATATATGAGTATAAGTTAGTTGTTGTTGTTTTTTTGTCCAACAGTTTATCATGACATTGAATCCAAGTTCAAGAGGACAACACTCCGTTTGAAGAAACAAAATGAAGGTATTTCTGTTCCTTAAGCATTTCATGGACAGAATACTGTAATTTAGTACATATTATGTGTAAAATATGCGCAGAGTAATGCTTTATTTGAAATCAAGTATATGTACTTTTGTTCTATATCTATGTTTCTATTTCTTTTTATCACAGGGATTGTATGCGTTTTCATTTAGCCATATTTTCACTTTTTGCATGTTTACCTGCTGTGCATCAAGATAAAACCCTCCATGTTTTACTAGCAATTCACTTTAATTAACTGGAAGGACGTTGATTAAACACTACCTCTCTTTCTCCACACAAGTTGTGAAAAAAAAAACCAAACAAGTAACACGGTTCTCTCCGGCAAATTTCTTTGAGATTATTAGGAAATATTTCCAAATTGTGGACTCTGACTCCTGCACCATCATTGAGGTATGAATGTGTTCATATCTGTTCTTCGTTCTCTCCATGTTTGCAGGTTATGGTTTGCACTGCCACCGGGCCGTCATCACTTTGTGCAAGCTGATCGGCGTAAAAGACTTGTACTGCAAAGTAGAAGGATCTGCCAATCTTCTGAACATCACCAGAGCTCTTTTCACTGGATTAGCCAATCAGGTGGGTTCATGTTAGCACAGTTGGAGAGACCTTTAGGTATTATTTTATTATGTAGATATTCAGAAAGTAGTCTTACCTTCAGGTGAAGAACCACAAATATTTTATAAAAACAGAGGAAACTAGAGGTTGTCTCATGGAGTTCAGAGCTTTTTGTTACATCTCTCTTCTTCCACCCTGCAGGAAACCCACCAGACGCTGGCTGACAAGAAGCAGCTCCACGTCGTTGAGTTTCAGTCGCACAGAGGCCCACTGCCCATGGTGGTGGCCAGTCCTAAAGATGGGGCACGACCTGACCCGGAGCGTGAGGACGAGATCCCCAACACGCGTCTGCACTGGGACGACGTGCGAGCCGCACAGGGAATCAAACGCTCCATCTGGGCGGGTGTCAAACGCACTATCTGGTAGAGTGGCATTGAGCTGACAACTGAAGCGGACCACAAGAAAGATGGTGGACTGAAAGAGGCCAGAAGTGTCAGATGCAGGTGTCTGACTTACGGCTTTTATCAGAAAAGCTGGCAGTATTTTGAAATAACAACAGTTGTTCGCAAGCAGAATATCAGTTTTTGTTAATAATCTCCAAATGTGGTGGATCGCTACTATTTTACTGTGTCAACCAAGGACTAAAGTTACATGTTCCTCCGTCTGAAGATGTTTAATCTATAAATATAATTTTCCAGATAGACCCAATGAGGGATGCTCAGTAAAATATTTATGCCATAGATTTCACTGGTTCCTTTAAAATTGTCAAAACATCCTCTTCTCATCCATGTGGAATTGTTGCAGAGACAGTGTGTACTGAAGAAATAAAATATGTGACTGTAAAAACATTTTGATGTTTTGCTTTCTGTCTCTGAAGCATTAAATAAGTATATGTGCTGTTTGCCTTCTCAACAAAAGAATAGAAGTCCTTTGTCAGAAGCAGAAGCAGAAATTTGTCTTTGGCCTGCATTACATTAAAAACACATATCTTACATCCAAACTGGACACATCAAAGCAAAACAAGATAATATTAACAGGATTTTCTGCTTTATGCAAGTTACTGATTTAATCATCAGTTCAATTCAGCATCTTTCAGTATAGGTGATTTTTTTTCACACTGCCTGGATGAAGATGGTTTGCAGCATATTTCATTTAAAAGTAGGGTTTTAGCCAACTTATAGTGGGAACCAGTAACGCTGGCGATCCAAATCAAACTTTTTGTTCTTTTATTTTACAGTCTTGTTTCTGTCTGTTTAAAGAAATAGTTCAACATGGCTGAAAAGATTGAAAACATTCAGTTAAGTGTAACTAGAAGCTTGGCTCAGTTTGGGGCCACACTGCAGTGTTTTTGGCTGGACCGCAGGCGCAGCCCGAGGAATGCATCTGTCGAGCGAGTGAGTGAGTGAACCAAATTTTCATTTAACCTGCTGCCATTAAAGCATGAATCTAAAATGCACTAAAACACATTACAAACACACTTAGAATGGTTATAGGTGGTTAAGGAAATGTGGCCTGTTGATTGAACTCAAAAGGCAGATGGAGGATTTTTTTTTCATGATTATTGTAATGTCATTACACACAAAGAAAGAGGGTCTTCGAGAACCGCGACCTCCAGACCAGGACCAAAATCCTGGTCTACAAAGGGGTAGTGCTGCCCACCCTTCTGTATGGATCATAAGCCTGGACCACATACAGCAGGCAACTTAATGCACTTGGTGCACGACATCAGCGGTGCCTCCAAAAAATTCTCAGGATCAGCTGGGAAGATAGACGCACTAACACCAGCATCCTGGAGAAGGCTGACATCCCCACCATCACTGCCACCATCGCCCAACACCAGCTCAGATGGACTCATGTCATCCGCATGCCTGACTCTCAACTTGCCCCCCAAATCAAGTCCTATATTCTCAGCTTGCTGTAGGAAAACATGTCCCGGGAGGTCACAAGAAAAGGTAAAAGGACAACATCAAAGCGAACATCAAAAAGTGCCACATAGACCTTAACACCTGAGAAGACCAATAGGGCGATCTGGAGAAACCTTGTCCGTGAAGGTGCTGCACAACATAATGATGACCTCCGCCATGCTGCAGAAGACAAGTGCAGACTCAGAATGGAGAGAGCATCCACCAAAAAAGCCCAACCCAAACCCACCACCACCACCACTTTACCCTGCCCGCACTGCACAAGAGTAATTGGGCCCAGGATCTGCCTCTACGTCCACCTGAAGACCCACAAGGACCAAGAAGGACAGTCTTACTCGACTACGAGTGACCGTCAATGATGATGATGACACACTTTCTCAAGGACTCCACAATATGTCTAGCAAACAGCATTGTGCTTTACCATTGAACAACAACATTCTAACTCTAAAGCCTGCAGCTTTGCAGGACTGAACAAGCTTAATGTTAACATCAGTATGTTAACATGTTCACAATGACAACACTAACATGCTGACGCGAGGCAGTTACAATATTTACTGTGTATACAATCACAGTTAAGCATGTTTACAAGCTAACATTTGCTAATTAGCAGCAAACACTGCTGCTGCTGCTGCTGCTGCTGCTGAGCATGTTGTTAGTTTTTGGATCTATTTGTCACTCAACATTTTGAGGGGACCATAAATGTTTGTAAGTTAACATCAATTCTCCCAAATAGCTGTTAAACCATTTCACTTACAATCCCCAAATTACGAAGTACACTGTGTAAAATGTGGTGGTGTTTTTTGAGCATTCTGTACGTTTCACATCTTTTGTCCCAGCTTGTTTGAAACATATTGACATTAAATTTGACATAAACATTTATCTAAAAAAAACAATGTAAGTTCATGAGGTGAAACATTAAAAAATGACTTTTGCATCATGAATGTGAACATCATGTGCTTTGCCTCTTGTAACTTTTACAGTCACAGTTTCAGGTCCCTTATCCTACTTAGAAAGTAGTATATACATACTTACTGTTACATATGTAATGACTAACAACACTGTAGCTTGAAGTTCAGTTGCCTCTGGGAGCAAAAATTAAGTTTGAAGTTGGATGCTTGAAGTTGGAAGTCAAAAATTTGTTGTCCAGCAAAGACCTGCAACAATTCAAAGACCCCCTCCAATGCTCTGTTCTAGTCAAAAAATGATCTTTCAGTGGTCTTTCAAATGGGGTTATGAAGTTTTTTCGCAGAAACATAAAACATTTCCCATTTCTGCGGACCTTCCCATCTCAGGTGGGCCAGTAGCTCATTAGCAATTCGTCTCTGAGTGGGCGGTGCTTCAGTGCTGCTCTGCACCCTCCCCCTACTGAGGAGCCTCCCTCCCTCCCCTCATCGCTACTTTGATTGTTTCCCAGCAGTTTGAAGGAGAAAAAACTCAGAGATGGCGTTTACTGCTTCCTTTTCTCCTGATTTGTCTTGTAGCATGAGAGAAATGTCACGTGAACGTGTCAACAAGGTGAACTAAAACTCCACATTTACATGGCTATGAAAAAGGAAACCTATATCATATTAGATCGGTTTGAAATGAAATTGCTCAAATATTTCTGAGATGAAATACAACAAGTCATGTGTACATCTATATCTTGTTTTAATCTTGAGGATATAAAAATGGCAAAACTATACAAATCAACCAGAGGTCTTAAACCTAAAACAAAAAACAAACAACAACAACAACAACAAAAATCACCATCTTTATGTGCTGATGATTTGTTGGCAATAATTCAATAAGACAAAGGAAAAAATTATTTGCATTTCTAGTTCTAGAAAAAGTCAAAAATTGTTAAGTATAGCAGAAGTTTTTTACAGCTTGCAACAAACTTCAGTCAGTCTGATCCCAAATCACAAGGGGAAGGAAAATGGCAGCAAGAAGCAACTGTTTGGATTAAGAATGTGCCATGTAATAAAAGTATCAAAACAGACCCAAATGTATTAAAAAATAAAAAAAATTACACCTTCCCTTTAGCTTTATTTTGGTGATTTTGATGTTCTGTCACCTTAAAGCAATAACTGACATTTCTTTGCTTGCTTGCCAAGAGTCACACAAAGATCAATATCACTCTCAAGTTTGTTTCATACAGCCAGCAGCTTGTTAGCTTTGATATTTCATTTAGTGATAGTTTTGCATGCTGGTCTTTCTTAATAAAATCTCAGCCTTCAGTGGTTTACATCAAATTTCATGATTTTATGAAGACTAAAAAGTGTGAGAACTTTATTTACAAATCAGAATAGCTTTAATTGATATGTGGTAAATAATAATGATAAAAAAACAAAGGCAAAGTTTAGCTTCATGACAGTTTTCTTTGCTTTTATTTTTACTTCATGGTGCTTTTTTCTCAACTCAGCTGTCACTGAAATGTCCTAAAAACATCAGCATGAATCTGGCCATGTTGATGTAACTTGTGGGTAATCACACACACACACACACAAACACACACACACGCACATAGTCGCACACAGATGCGCAGTACTTCTTGGACACACGTCTTTTATTGATCATCGCTCTTTAGAAGCTTTTCCATCGGATGGAGGAGAGGATGGTGTGGATGAAGTAGAGGAGGGTGGCAACGAAGGCAAACACCTGAGACACACAGAAAAAGGCTTGAAACAAAAATACGCTGCGTTTTTGAAGATTTTTTTAAGGTAGAAAGTTATGAATGTGGACATAGCGCAAAGAAAAGGAAATATAGCCCCAGTGAGCAAGTGGATAAAACTTGTTCCATAGCGAGAGCGAGTCTCGGTTTGGCTTTCAGCCGTTTTGGAGCACTGAAAGAGAGGCTGGGAGGAGGGATGCAGAGTTGGGCTACTTAGAT
>JAPZDX010000003.1:21095775-21109969 GCA_029783625.1 Naso annulatus | reverse complement strand
AGCATGACACATGTGAATTCTTTTGTAAATCCTTCGAGCACCTCTGGTTTGTATGACCTTCTGTTTTCTGCAGTGTGATCTTAATTTGAATTCTAACAACACTGACTCCGCTCAATTCTTATCTACTTTTTGTTCCCTACTCAGACTTTGATTTGCTAGGAAAGATGTCTGGCTATGCAAGATAAACTTTTATTAGTTAGCTTTGCTTAAGCTAACATGCTTTTACTTTCCACTGTGACTGACTCACTTGAACCTGAATCTCACCTGGCCGTGACGGACGGCGGCGAGCTCGAAATGAACCTCACACCTTTGTCTCTCACCTTTCTCTGCCTCTGCCTGCATCCCCATAGCAACATCTCTCATGTACATTTCCTCTAATTTGTCTATACAGCGGCGAAGCACACAGCGCAACCTATAATCAGCAAGTTCCTGTTTCAAATTCATTTCCATGCTCACAGACTCACAACACAGAGGCTGCGTATCACAGATATACTGGAGAGGCCATTCTTTACAGGGGCCATGGTTATAACTTTAACATGGCAAATTAATTCCTTGGAGGCTAATGGCTTTATACTGCAGACACAGGCACATGTATATTAAATGAAACCTAATATTAGCAATCACTCTGAAGGAAAGACATAGTAGGGCAGAAGATGTTTAAAATGGGGAATAATTAACCAAGCTGCTTCTCTGTTTCAGTCTCAGGGCTAAGCTACGCTTGTAAATCCTGGACCCAAACAGACCTTTCTCACCACAGCTAATTGCTAATGGCAGTTAAACAAACAGCATTAATGGTTTTTATTTTAGTACACTCAAAAGCCATGCCAGTGTGGCTGCAAGCAATGATTATTCATAAACGAATAACTGACTAATGTCCCCGCAAAGGACTTCTAACTGTTATGAATCAGTCTAAATCTAATACTGATGCCTCACATCTTACCTACAGTACATCAGCATGTGAGTCCAATGTTTAGGGGACTAGAGATAACTATCTTGTCTTTCACAATGCCATTGTCCTTACTCATAGTTTGAAACCTGAAGTAGGTTTGCAGTGATTCTAAACAGACCGATGCAGCAAATTCTAACATTTCAGAAGCTACAACCATGGGATTATCTACAAAGAAATGACAGCTGGCTGCATATAATGCAGTTTATCAGCAAGGGTGGAACCTTTTATTTCCGATCGACAAGTATTTTACATGTTATCTGTCATCTTGTGTCTATATAAGACATGACATCGATTAACAGCAGACGAACATCCTGCCAAGCATCATGTTTAGTTGGTGGGGATGCGAAATGGTGCCAAGTGACAAGAGGAAGTTTGTGCTGCTGAGGTCACTAGGAAACACAATGAGGAAATGACAGAGCTGCTGTCTTTGCACACACACACACACACAAGGAATATAATACATGAATTCAAAGAACAATCCTGTTTAAATAAAGGTTGTATAAATAGAACATGCAAACAGCACACAGCACTCCCTCCTATTGTCTCTCTTTCCCACACACACTCTGCTTCCCCTGTGACACACACACTCCCGCTCACTCTCTTACATGTACTTTCTCACTTCCCTTCTCTCCCTCAAACAGACTCACTCAATATTCAGCTTATATCCGCGCTGACAACTTTGTACTTTTTAGTCTCCCAGCCACATGAATGGAGGAAACAGGGGGCAGGGAAACCCCATGTCACTCATTATGAAACTCTCTCTCTCACACACACACACACGCACACACACACACACACACAAACACACACTACACCACTATCACCACCATCTTCACATTTAATGGGTCCAAATAAAGAAGACATGAGGTGATGACGTGAAGAATTGCAGAGGGAAATATGGGAAGCAAATTTAATAGAAGTTTAAGCGATATTATCTCAGGATATTTGTTCAAATATTTAAGTTCTAACTTACAAAAAAAAAAAAAAAAAAACAGAACAAAGACATTTTTAAAAAGTGAAAAAAAGAGACGAGTTGTGCATTTACAGCAGATGGTGTCAGAAAATCTAAGTGCGTGCCGATGAGTTCAAATACTGTTGGAAATATTAAGACACTGCCACAGCAGAGGGGAACACAAACAAGAATGCTAACAAATCACTGTTGTCACCTGAAACTGAGCAATTAGAGATTCTTTATGTAATGATTCACAAAGTACAAACACTCAAGAACTATAAGTAGAAATTGACTCATGGTGCTTTGGTCAAACTGCAATTTTTCAAGGTTAATTTATTTCCATTCTTAAAACCAGACTTCTCGCGAAAATGCTGTCCCATTCAGGAACTTGCATCCAACATGGCAGCCCATGAGACACAGAAAGCCTCCAACTCACTCTTTTGAGCAATTAAGCAGTTTTTTTTTGTTTGCACATGATTCTTCAGACTTATAATGTCTTGCTTTATTTGCACTGGTGTAGCTTCAAAAACCTCCCTCTTGGTCTCTTCTTCCCTGCTCAGCCAATAATTGTAGGATTACGTCACTTTGGAAAGAAAGTGTGAGTCAAGTTTTCTGACTGCAGAGGATATTAAAAGTCCATAAAGTGCCACACAAAAAAAAAGGAATAAAAACACTACTTAAATAAATGCGAGCTAGACAAACCCTACACTAATGAGGAAGATCATGTAATGAAGTAAAAAGCACCAGAACACTAAAAGGACCACGAGGGGAGACTGTCCTTTGCAATTACACCGAATCTAGTGAGGCAGAGCAAAAATGAGTCCCCTCCAAATCTAAACGTGTGTGACGTTTCACTGGAACGTTCGGCTCTCATTCATTTTATTTCCAGTTAATCCCTCAGTTAGCTCCATGTGCCTGACCGTCGTTTCGTTATTCTCATGTCGCAGCAAAAGGCACGTTTGGTCAGTTTTGAACAGCAATCAATAATTTGTCGGTTTGGTTTGTCATAATTGTTTAACAAAAGCTCATTGAGTCTTACTGGTTTCCGACAGCACGTGGACGCAGCATCACGCAGCGACTGTGCTGACTACAGACGCTCTTAAGCGTTTAAGTGACGCCCACTGCTGCGTTCTGTCGAGACTTTTTCCAGGAGGTGACGCTAACCAACCAAATTTCACATGAGGACAAGACTATAAGTGAAGTTCTCACAATATTTGATCATTAAAAACCGACTATGACGCTGGTTGTGCTTTCATGGCTACAGCAAAAAACAAAACAAAAAAAAAGAGTGCAACCAAGTCAAAGAGACGCCTTTCAGAACAAGACTTTCAATGACTTCTTTTGAAAAAATACAGAAGGAAGAGGAAGACCGGGTTACTATCTATGTCTCTGACACCACATACTTCCTTTTATCTTTGCGCAAACCGCCCATTACGCATGACAGCGCGGTGCACGACCCTCAAACTTCTCTGAACTTCAAACAGAAGTTGACAGTTCAGCAACGTCCAAGTTTGTGCAAGAAAAGTAACGAAATAACTGTGAGAAATTGCACAAATTCAGTTTTACTGAAGAATTTTTTTTTTTGCCAAAGTCTCAAACTGCTTCCTCATTTGGATTTTGAAGGGAGCACATCAGAAAAGCAGAAAACTCATCTGAGTTTTACGCGTTTAACATGTAAAAGCAAAAAATTTACTGAAACTTACCCCACTTCATTGGCGGTCAGACGCAAACTTTGCACGTCTTTTCTTTAAACTCGGCCAACATTTGCTGGGCGCGCATCTGCGCCAATATTCGAACTGACACATTTTCTTTCACTTTTGCGCTGCGGTATAAAGTCTTCCTGAGTAAACCGCAAACCAGGTGCGCGTTTTCTATGTATGTAAGCGGGTGTGTCTCCTTACTAACTTTCTTAATTGCTGCAGCAGACTTGTCCGCTGCAGCTCCACCATTCAATACTGAAAGGGGTGAGGGACTTACAGTGTGATACATGTTTGTAGTTTTTGGTCACACCCACCTTCTGACAGTCCTCCCATCTGAGCTGCACCAGAGGAATGAATGGAGCTTTCTGTTTGCTATCAGTGTTAAACTAGATCATAGACACAGAGGCATGTAAAGGTACATGGACACATTCATCAATGGGCTGCTGCTTCAGTAAAATGCACACATGGACAGCAATGGTTGAATGAGGTGGAGAAAATCCAACATGCAGGGAGACTTTTTGTGTAGAGATAACATTTTGGATGAAAACTTATCTAGCTCATATGATGTCCTTTGTGGCTTTGTTTTAATCTTTCTGGGAGTCCACTTTTTAAAGAAGCTAGTAGTGTGTTAGTTAAAGCTGTAGTTTGCAACTTTGGGTTAACATCAATAACTTTTTGTGTTCTGTTTGGAAAAAATGTTATAACATCCATAGACAGCTATTGCAGAGTGACGTGGTCTGAGAGTATCTCAGTGTTGAGATCTCTGTGTTTTCCCGTGCCTCTGTATTCAGGAGTCTAAAAATTTGAATGCTCCCGCTATCTTCGCCCAGTCAGTCCTGATCGGTGCACTTCTTGGTGACAGGTGACATCGGTACGAGCTGATAGGCTGTTAAAGCAAGTGACGTGCCTTAAAAAAAACCTCACCTCTGCCTACAACAGTGGCTGTCAGCTGGCTTGAGTTGAGCTGAGACGGACCAGTTTACACTGCTGCAACTTTCCCTGCAAACGTTTTGCCTTAGCCCATCCCAGACCAGAGACTCCGCCCACTTCACTGAGTGGACTTTATTCTCTTGGTCTGGCATTGCGCTGTGAAACTGCGATTCTCCCAGTTGAGGATGGGAAGACACGGAAAGGACTAAGCCGTCTGTTGAGAAATATCCAATATTTCAACCGAGAAAGCCGTGTTACAGGACCAGTATCTTTCATATGAGTTTTAAAAAATGCTGAATTTAGCAGATATGTGGAAAAGAGGCCGCTATCTGCCTGTTTGTGTGGATGCTTCATGCAGCTCTGCCGTTGGAGGGCACGTCTGTCCTTGACAGCAAGAAGCAGGAAGTAGGTCCAGCTGTCCTGTGTCTACTCACGATGATAATGTGGTGCGATTTCAAGCTGAAAACGTTTATTCGTCTCTTTCCACAATGAATGATGGGTCAGAATCTCAATCACAACACAATATCACAACATCTATGTGATTATCAAACAGCTTTTGGAGACATTTTTGGATTTCGGTTGCTTAGCCAGACTTCTGCTCACACACACTCCACAGTAGGCAAAACACCCCCTGGCAAAGTAATGACGGTTCTCATGGACTGAATTTGAAAAGGCAATGACCAATGAGGAGGGGTTAGGGAAAATCTAACCCCCTCCCTCTCAGGATCAGCCAAAGTGGAGGCAATGCCAGACAAAAAGAATCAAGTACACTCAGTGGTGGGGGCGGAGTCTCTGATCTGGGCCCAGGCTAGTTTCATCTCGTTTTGAATCTTTGGTGCAAATTGGCCTTAAAAGAGAGAGCGACAACAAACAACATAAAACGCAAGCTGGAGCAAAAACAGGAAGTGGGGGGGGGGTGCAGCCGAGTTGCCTCCTAAGGAGTTAAGCTAAGCTAGCTTGATTTCCAAGTATTACCAACCACAGCTTTGATTAGCGTGACCAGCGGAGGGACACACAACTATGAAAACATCAAGAATAACACAAGAAAGTCTAGGGGTACTTTGCATGTTGCCCCTAAATTTATATTGTCATAAAGTTTAGATTTGCCTCTGAGGATCATGAATGTCTGCACATGATTATATGACAATGGCCGTTTCAGATATTATTGTCTGGACCAAAATGGATGACAGCAAAACTTATTTGTCCCCGAGGCACCGCCAAGCACGCCTCAAAGTGTCTGAAAATCAGTTTCCTGTGGTAATTTTCTGCGGGAAAACTCAACTGACTGGTGTTTTCACCACAACTGGTCTTCAAGCTCTCATTTCCACATAAGTGGGAGTCTAAGCAGCGTAAATCAAACCCAATTATTTGTAAGAAGCTGATCATGTACTGGATTATATATGACTAAACAGTGTACGATGTAATGACTGTCTGGCTACAAAGTTCAATTTACTCATCCTAAAATCACTGGAAATTTGAAGAAAGAAAAAATTCATTTGGTATGCATCCATGACTGGTCTTTGAGCATGTTACCTGGGCTACACACAGTGAAGCTGAATCAGAAGTTGTCAGTATGGGCGACATTGTGGTGTGACAACAGTTAACAGATGGCAGTTTGTTTAACAGATAAGACCAGGGTATTATTTGTTCTCGTCATCAATCCAGATGTATCTGATGTCACGACTAGCATCATGGTAATATTCGTTCGAGTTTATTTATATACTAATTTAAAAGCAAGCTAAGTGAGACTAAAGTGCCAACAGCAGAAACATGCTTCTTGTTCTTCCTCAATAAAACACACCTCAAGCCTCCATAAATAAATGCTTGTGACATTAATAAAATTTTTAAAATTTTGCCATTTCCTTTTTGATCGACCTTTCCTGATATCATACTAAAAAATCTGCATTAATTTTTTTTTAATTGATAAAAACAACATTGAACTATATTGCACTATGAAGCACTTAAATCTATAAAACCGGGGTGCCTGGTGGCTCAGTTGGTAGAGCAGGCTCCCCATATACAGAGGCCGTGTCTTCGTCGCAGTGACCACGGGTTCGATTCCACCTTGTGGCCCTTTGCAGAATGTCGTTCCCCCTCTCTCTCTCCTGTGTCCTGTCTACTCTTCAGCTGTCCTGTTTATTAAAAATAAGGGCACAAAGCCCAAAAAATATCTTTAAAAAAAAAATCTATAAAACCACCATTCGAATGATGCAGTAAAAAACTGACTTGAAATTAAAGCCACATTCAGTGAGACAATCCAGTAGAGGCCATTCATCATCCTTCTTTTCTTCTCCCATTTTTCATGTACTTAGAATACAGGACATTTATGCAGATATGTTAAAAGCTGGCATGCATATAAGGACAGGGGAATTCAGCACATTTTCATGAACACACAGAGGAATTAAAAGCAGAAGTTGTGGCAAAAGCTGGGGTGACTTCCCTGCAGCTTGTTTCATTTAGCTCTTGATGCCTTGCTCAAAAGGTGACATGGGCTGTTAGCAGAGTGGAAAGGGGGTCTCTGTCACTGCTACAAATGTTTGGAAGTATCAACCAAAACGTTCTTGCTCAACTCTCAATGGGATGGATGTGGTGACTTCATCCTGTGGCAACGCACTTCCGTATTTTCAAAAAAACGGAGATGAACTCTGCCTCGTTTCTGCATAAATGCTGAATGAGACATATCCTGTTCTTGCCATAATTTCTCTTTTCTTTCTAAGTGTCGCTGGGAAGTAAAGATGTGTTGTCATGTTGGGACTATGGATTCCTCCAAGTACACATGTTTCAATGACTTTGTCCCAAAAATGGCCCAAATATCATCTGCTACTATTTCTACTGATACTTCTGAGGATCCGTAGGCAGTGATTTCTGGATGTTGGACTGAAATGTAATAAATTAAACAACGCTTAAAAGAAAAAAAGGGTGATACCAGCCCATACAAAGACTGTGTTTATGGGCTGGATCTCACTAATGGAGTTTCAACATAAAATCTGACAGGTCAGGAGATGATTAACAGGGTAAAAGAAGCAGAACAATGTGTAATTTCCTCTTATCTTGCTTAATTTTTCTAGTAAATTTCTGGATCTTACTTGTTCAGATTCACCGGGAAACAAGTGGTAAACGTGTGTAAAATTTGATGAGGACTTGGACTCAAGTCGCACACACAGTGACTTGAGACTTGACTTGAGTCTCAACCTCAAAAGACTTCAGATTTGACTTGGACTCAAGGTTTAGGATTGTGAACAATCTTTTTCTTTTCTACCAGTAGCAAGATCTGACGAGCTAATTTCCATTCTCTTCTTAATGCACATGCGTCATTACCAATGTGCTATCTTGACTACTATCTGTAACACAGTGCATGTTTTGAATTCCATAGATGTAGCTCTGCTGTGCTCTAAGTAGACCGACTGGCAGTCAGCAGATGAGCACTCATTACCACCATAGACTCGAGGTCAAAGACTTGAGACTGGACTTGGTCTGAGCTCAAAGACTTGTGACCATCTCTGGTGCGTAATCAGAGGGGTCGCTAGTAGACACTGCCTTGTTTTAAAGGAATCGTTAAACATGAAGCCAAACCCCTTTGGCAATTATCCTTGTTTAGCGCAAGGACTGAAATCAGGAGTAAACAGCTGGCAAATTTTGCACTTCAGCCAAGAAACATTTTCAACACATAGCCATATAAAACCTGACATCTGATTTACTTTGGTTAAGATAAAAATGCAACATAATTCCTCATACTCTTTATATATCACTAACCTTCTTAAGGTTTGCTCACCCCTGATGTATTTGTCCTGTTTAAAACAGTTTACAATAACAAGCTGTTGGATGCTTGGTTAGTTGAATTTCTGGTTGCTGTAGATAGTATCAGTTAGTGTAATTACTAATTATAGATATTTACAGCAACAATTGCTTAAACTAGCAATAGACTGCAGTTTATAATTGTTGGTAAGAATAGTGGCAGTGAGGCTCAGTTTAGCGATTTGAGTTTAAGTTATTTTTGTGTGAGCAATTACGCTAAGAAAAACAAAAATGGAAGGCAGTTACATAGCCTCTCACATTTAATTTCGGAGTTTTATATTTGTAAGACTGTGAATATTGAACAAAACTAAAAATAACATTCACATTTTGTGAAGATGGTGCTGCGGTTGCACTGAAAAGGAGAGAGAAGATCTGACCAAAAATTGAGAGAAATTAAGAAGATATGGAGACAGCTCAAAGTGAGTGATTATGTAATAAGTAAAGAAATGGGTCAATAAAAGATTTACAGTGTTGGTTAGTCCATGTATTATCCAGTTATTTGTTCTTATCTTTATTATGTAGCTTTCTCGGTGCGCTAGATTTGTGAAAGTATTGCAGGACAGTTCAAAAATAACAAAAAACAAATACATGGATGCATGATTTTTGCGCTTTGGTGGAAAAAAGTTTGAAAAACTTGAACAAAAGGTAGTCGCGAAAGAAAAGGGTCAAAATAGCTCATCATACTTCAGAACAATCATATTACACTTAACACAAATTTGTGCCATCGTTCTTTTTTTGCTTTCATTTTACTTTGGTTTTAGTTCATGTTGTGGTCCCAAAATCCAACTCTAATAACGATTACTCTTGCAAGACTTGTCTTTAACCTGTTAATTGAATCAGTGGAACTGTAAGGAAGTTAAAAAAAAGAGGACGCCTCTTACTGTTGAGACCATCTCACCTCTTGCAATGACCAAAAAAAGATTTTAATGATACAGAAAAGAATAACCTCAACAACAAAAAGCCTCTTTTTAAATCCTCCTCCTAACTCCACTGCTATTTTACCCATGTTGTCTCCTCGGTGGTCCACAGTTGGGCTGTGGCTTCTGTCAAATCAGAGTCCTTGAAAGTGTCCTTTATTACATTTTTTATAAGTATGGGGTTAAAACAAAATGGCCTTAAATACTTTGTGCTCCCATGTGTAAAGTCAGAACATTAGAGAGGATCAGGGATGGAGGGTGTGTTCACTCAGACACACTTAGATTGGCTTATTGTGGAAACAAACAGTGACAGGATTTTTTCCTGGAGGCAGCGTTCTTTTTCCCACAGGCTCCATGAAGACAGACTGTCCTCACAAACAGCAAAGTCAGTCCAGGTTTCCCAACACTTGCCTCAGTGTTGAATACAACTCCCACACTATTACACAACCTTACATTTTGTTAGGACACCAAAATGGCTTAGTGGTTAGCACTGTTGCCTCACAGCGAGATGGCCTGGATTTGATTCTGGGCTTGGGCCTTTCTGCGGAGACGTTGCATGATCTCCCCGGGCTTGCGTGGGTTGTTTCAGAGGGCTCCAGCTTCCTCCTGGTTAGTGATGAAGGATGAATGGAGGTGGATTCCATTCTGTCAGCCATTTTATGCTTTTGGCCGTTGTGCAAGAGTGGAGGTTCCACTTCATATGTGATGTAGTTTCTTATTTTGAATTTTTGTGCATCACTTCGATCCACAGCAACACTTAAGGAAAACTTTGGTATTTTTCAAACTGGGCCCTATTTCCGTGTGTGTGTGTGTGTGTGTGTGTGTTTGGCTGATAGGGACATCTATTTTGGAAGATGGCCCAGTGTGCGTACTATCAGTTTGTCCAATAAAGTGCTTGTCTTGGCCGCTGGCTGACTCAAAGTGATGGTGTAACCTAGAGATTCCACTTGTTGCGTGTGTGTTCCGGAACGTCTCTGGTGCAGGTTTGCTCTGTGCTCCGATGTCTCAGCATGGCTGAAACGCTGGAGTCGCGAGATTTGGGGGTAACTATAGAATCACATGCAATCGTGGCCTCTGATAACCTCTGACCTGTTGACTTCAGGCCTGGCTCTGACATAATGATGTTTTGTTTATAAAGGTAAGGGAAATGTGATCCGGCATCAACACGGAGCGTTTTATTCTAAAAATTAACTTCTCTATGTCCTGTGCTGTTCGATCTACTTCGTGCTGAATTGCTGCATTGTGCTCGGGCATCTGGCAAAAATAGAGGCCTTCAATATCTGCTGGGGAGGGCTCAGGAGCTGTGACGGATTAAAAATGCAACACAACGGAGCCAGTGCAAGCATAAACATTGACTAAAGTGATACCTAACAGCTCCGCTGCCATGGCAGGGTGGAGATAGAGACCGTACACAAATTTTGTGGAATTTAGAGGTTAGTCTCTGACAACAGCATGCATTTCTCTTACCCTTCACTTGTTTTGGGCTGTGTGGAACCAACCTTGTTCTGAAGTCTCGTTCTGCAATCTCGCAGGATCTTACATGGTGCAGCAAGATAACAGAGCAGCCATGACTGAGAGCTGACCAGAGCAGATCTAGTCATTTTGGAGTACACATGGGAGTTCAAGAGTGTGGATGATTTTGATAGCTGCCCGTATTTATTTGAGCCAGAGTACACGGTGAGGAGCTCCTACATTTTGAAGGGCGTACAAGGACAGTGAGAAAAGCTTCCAGAACAAAATTTGGTTACACACAGCCTAAACAAGTTAAGGGTAAGAGAAATGCTTTGCATGCCAGTGTCAGAGACCTACACCATGGATCTGTTTTGGTCAGTGACCAAAACTTTTAGTAGAGGAAATTTGATGGTACACATTTGCCCCCAAGAATTCCATTCTAGATCATTTCTCTGCTGCGGTTACATCGGCCTTCGTCAATACTGGACTAAGTAGTTGTCACCAAAAGTTGAACACACACAAGGGGATAAAAAGGGCCCAAGTCAAAAAACAATGAAGTTCTCCATTAAGACTTTATTTGAAAAAACTTGTCAGTCGAGTTAGACCTATATACAGTCCCTAGTTTGGCTTATTTCACACTTGCTTTCACATGTGGTGCAATTAAGTCATTAGGTTGAGATGCATTTATTACTGTGAGCCAAATACTAACTTAAAGGTCTGTGCAAGTTCAGACTCCTCAAAGAAATGACTGAACTTCACATACTTTGTATTTAGAGATCTGCTCAAGGGAAAGAAAGTCTCTTGCTTCAATTACCAGAACTCTTAGATACAGTTTCATATGAGGCTGTGATAAATAGAACAGGTTTTAGACTAAAGGATTCAGACTAATGTCTGGCTGGCTGTATATCTGGGACTGGTTCAAGTCAGGATCTAGGTATTTTTGGACGCATTTGATTGGGTCTCATCTCCCTTTTGTCAAAAATCAGGCTGAATGCAGCCACTATGTTGGTATCAGTGTTTTCTATTTGTTACTTCTCTGCTTTTAATTTAGAAAACAACCACAATGAATTGAAGATCAGACAGTCTGCTTCAGTTTAGTTTCAGTTTCATTCTTTTGAATAAGCTGTTTTTACCTCATTGACTCATATTTTTAATGTGATCTCTAATCTCAAAACAGACAGATGCTATGTGGAAGAGAGGACTTAAACACACCATGGCTGTGGCTCAGGAGGCAGAACAGGTTGTCGATTGTTCAGCGTTAAATCCCAAACTGCTTCTTCCTTTGAAGGGTCACCAAGGTTTAAAAAGCGCTTTGTAAATGTAGTCCATTAACTTATTTCAAGAACAAGCATGTGTACCCACAAACATCCTGCATCTTGTGACGAGCCACTAAACTGCTTAAGACTGTCTCCTTGCCAGCACAAGGCTTTACTTAGCTCGTAAAATCAGTAAATCCTCTTTTTTTTTTTTGCTTTTCCCTGTATTTATACATTTATGTCACTCACACTGTGGCCCTGAGGCATTAAAAAAGCCAGGATGCAAGTAGCTAATGTAACCTAAGGAAAGACCAAGAGTCTTTTAAACGTCCTTCAGTGGGAACTCAAGGTCTATTAAAACCACCAGACTTTGATCATCTTGAAGATACACTAGAAACACCCACGGGCTGTCCCAGTTCCTGTCTGCCCCAGACTTTCAGTTAACTGGTATAAGTCATGTGACCTTCTCCCAGGAATGTTTGTTAAGACTCGTTGACTGACGCCACGTGTTTCCAAGAAACCACGCATACATTATCTGCAAGCTAAACACACAGCAGAAAGCAAAGGGCTGGTTATCTTACAAATTACCCTGTGTGATACTGGATATCAAACATGATACCACATGGGTGGCATGCTGGCGCAGTGAGGTGGGAGACGGGCGGCTACGTTTCATGCATACAGTGTACAAATAAACCCTGCCTCTTTAAAGTTTTATTTTTATTTACTAGTGCTACATTTTAAAGCAATTAAAGCAGCATTTAATCATTTGTTCATCACTTGAGGGTGACTGCTGTTTACTTGAACACCAGAGTAATGTCAAGTATCCACCCAAAACAACTCTCATTGCTGATAAAAGCCAGGAAGCATGCCAGAAAGACACAACAGAAACAACCACAAAATGTCTTCTTCTGACAAAAAAAACCTTCAAGTCCTGAAAGTAATGAGTCTGAAGGTTTCAAAGCATGTGAGTCATGTCTGGTTGCTAATGTTGTTCCTTTTTGAAAGTTAAAATGCTGAGAATATCCCTCAAAGAAGTTTTGTTTGATACTTTGTTCAACAGGAAGCACAGTGCTGTTTAGACGTGGGTGGACCAAGAAATTCAGAGCTTAACAGATGTGTCAAATCCTGTGCTTTGTCCGCCCAGACCAAGTGAATTAGCCTCGGCATGAGGAAGACTAGACTTAAAACAGACAGAAAAGACGTTGCTGATTCCTTATTATAGCCTGCCTTCATTATTATTCATTCATTATTCATTACAGCCTGACTAAAACCTAACAGAAAGTTAAAGTTGCTATTTTAAGCAGTTCAAGTGTTACTTTGGTAGCTGAATAAATGCCTACACAATATTCATTTAACCTCATTGCTCAAAAAAATAAAGGAGCGCAAACACATTTTAGAAGAGTCTAATGAGTGTGAGAAGCTGCTCTGCATGTTACAGCTCTGTGAAGACGGTGTAAACCACTTGTTTGTTCGGATGTTTTCCATTTGCATTGGAATGTTCTCAGAGCTGCTCGACTCTGAGCTAAACACACGGTGCACATCCTCCCACACAGTCACAACAGCACATCACTTGAGGGTGTCTATACTCAGTGGGACCTCAAAATCCAAGACTTTTAAACGATGTTTGTCTCAAAGGTTTACGTTTAGTCAGAGTCTGTTAATTCACTATCTCTCACAGTGAGGCAAAACAATGCTGACTGAGCCTACAGCCCACTGATGAAAGCTCTTGCATTTGCAGCATTGCTGAGTTCTATGACATTACCTCACAAAATCAGGAGCAGCTCACAGTTAGTGATGCCTCTTACGTCAGTCAGCAAGGGTTGGTTCGGCTGGAGGTGCTGCAGCTGACACCACAGGCTCACACCTGGCTGTGCCTGACCAGCGTAGGTGCTTTTCATTTCCTGTGATTCACAATGGCAGGTCAACGCACAAAGAATATACAACATCCAGGCAACGACAGTCCAAGTTAGTAGAGGTTCAAAGAGGAAGAAAACTCCGTGTTCTGTAGGAAGGAAACAGGCGATCTACTAATGTCATACAGTCAACATTGTTTGGTTTTGGCATGAACTCAGGGAGATGAGATCCAAAAGTTTGCCTGCAATTACAGTGCTGTCAGAAACAATGACACTCAGTTTTTCCAGATTACCAAATTTAAAGCAGAGACAATGGTTCTCAAAGTCTGATACGGTGGGACTCTCGTAGTCAAAATCAGAACTGGACTTTTTTAAAAAAATGACTACCTC
>JAPZDX010000003.1:21058687-21071838 GCA_029783625.1 Naso annulatus | reverse complement strand
ATCCTGTGTTAACATGATAATTTATCCTGTTAACACGAGATAACAAGCCCTTATTAAGTGATAATGAGATGATTATTTTGTGATCTCAAGACAACAGAATGAAAAAAGATAGTAGTCACCATGGCCACTCTCAGCGTCCGTACAAAACAACTGTCACTGACAAGAATATTTTAAACTTTCGCGCACAATTTTAAGACAAAATACAGAGAGTGAAAATTTTGAGAGTTGAGATTTGAGGGATTTCTTTCTATAGAATAGTCTTTTCTACAAAAAAAAAAAAAAGATTTTGAATGGTCACATCATGCAGTGTGATGTTTGCCCCTGTGTGCTAAATACCTGCTGCAGCAGAACAAATTACCTCCAATGTAATTAACTCTGACTGTGACACTGGAATCTGAGGCTCACCATGGCTGACAGTTTCATTAGACCCCTGTGGGTGGGTGTTTGTTTTGTGTGTTCAATAATCACAAAGGCAACCATATTTCCCAACATAAAATCAGGCAACACGGTAAAACAGGTTGTAATATGGGACATATTCATTTAATATTCAAATTAAAAAGATCCAATCAATAACCAACAAGATATGCTGTTTCTAAATAAATCAACAAGCTTTGTTTTTTGTTTTTGTTTTTTTAAACAAAATATTCCTCTGATTTAGAGGCCATTTGCTGAAAATATTTAATACTACTTATTTTATAAAGGATAGTTGGAGATGAATCATTCTATTTAGCAAACTGACTGATACTTTCTTGTCAGGTTGTTTAAATAAAATGCATTTAAACCAAGCGAACAATTAAACACCTAACTGAACTAATGTCTCAATCGATTGGTAAAATCTAACCATGATCAGTTTATTAAGATACACTGAAAAATATCCATGAAATGATCAAACAAAAGACGCAGCAAATCATTTGGATGATTTTAAAGCCACAATTGATAAAAAAGAGCAAATGACACTGTCTCAGTTTGACTTTGTAAAAAGCCGCAGCAACAAGGTGAACGCTTTGGGATGTTTGAAAGAACAAGGGACGCACAAACACACCTCCAACTTCTCTTTAAAACCACAACCATGCACGATTCTGATGAACTGATCCAAAGTCTGCCAGTGCAATTTCTCTCTTACAGCGAGAATAGAAACCAACAGCAAACCACTGGCTACAAAGACGCCTCACTGTCAGCCGCCTTCATAGCTTTCATTCAGACTGAAGCCTGTGAGTCACACACAAATGTCTCTGTTATACATGCTTACGTATATTCGTGCAGTCCTGCACAGTTCTGCTCTATTTGGACAGCAATCAGTGTGTTGCTCTGAGCTGCCAATATCATGGTGCGAAAATGTTTCTATGCATTAACGATAATGAATGAATTTGGTGATACTGATGGTATTTAAAATGTACAAGATGAGAATGGTTAATTAGGGGGTTTGATGTATAACTCAATACACCAGCAGAGTTTCTTCAAAAGGGAGTTTTGACCAACAAAATGATTTTAACACTAAATGCATTCAATAGCCTTTATGGTCAATGACTGTGTTGTACTGGGCTGTACTCATCAGGCTAAACCTGATCAGGAGAGGAAGAAAGACACTGAGACTCGATAGGGAGCTTTTTGGATGGACTTTGGTTGTGACATTAATGATTTTCATTTAATGATTTGAGTATTTTGTCCAAGCCTGTAAATGTGTATGAAAACACTGTTTCAACTTATTCAAAGATAAATGACTAATAATGAGACCTCTTCAATCTTTATGAACTGCAGCTTCAATTCACATCCTGAATCGAAACACCAAACTTAAGATGAATCAATCTCTCTGTGAGGATTAGATGCAATAGTTACTCTTTATCTTTAACCACATCTTTACACTGACTTTTCAGCTAAGCAAAAATAAGGTTTGGCTTGCTGCATCCTGTTGTTTTTCTCACCTGAAAGTGGGAAGGACTCATCTCGTTTCAAAGTTCTCAGAGGGCAAAGTTTCACTTTGACTGGCTGCCTGGCTCTGACGTGAGTTTACGTCTCTCGTTTACAGTCATTTAGAGAACAATGTACCTCTAGATGTATGTGTGTGTGTGGTAGTTAAATGAGAGTTTATGGTTGCGTCTTTGTATAAACTGTATTGAAGTGTATGCAGTCCTTTGTGAGTGTGTGTGTGTGTTTGTACAGCAGTAAGAAACAATAATTAAGACTGCTGACTACTATAAAATGAGCATAAAGGTAGACTACGTTCATGTCTGCCTCTGTGTATTCGCTGGGTTTCAAACTATAGATGTGAAATAAATGTTGACATTTTCTACACATGAAAGCCTTTGTGTGCAGGTGTGTGTACCTTAGTGAGGTAGTCGTGTATGTTGAGCGTGGCCAGTTTGGTTAGGTGTCCGTTAAGTCCAAGAGCCATGAGGAAGCCTGCATACTCATTAGCCAGCTCAGGGCTCTTTGGCTTGTTGTAGGCTATCCAGGCTGAGTCCACCTTAAAAAAAAAAAAGAAAAAGAAAAAAGAAAATGGCCTGTTTGTACAAGAAGAGGGATTAGTTTACTGCAAAGAGAGTTTACAACACTAACATGAACAACTGAGACCAGAGGTTCTTTCAGGGGATCATGTATGCCCCTAATACACATCATGTCAATTATTTGTTTTTCTTGAAATTTTAACTGGTGACATTACAGCAAATATTACAGCATCAATAATATGTCAAACTGGACAGAAGACCTAACGAGGGGGTGAAGCAGCTCTTTCAGACCGACCTGTGAAGCCGGGGCTATTTTGAGTCCAGCTGCGACTCCATTATGGAAGCTGGGCCAGCTGGTCATGTTGGGAGGAACATCAATGTTCCCACTGTTCAGATCCACCATTGTGTTCCTCGGAGGGGCGCGACCTGTGAGTGAAAACACAGAAATAAAGAGTAAAATCTTGAAAGGAACATCAAAATTTAAAAATACAAAAATACTGAGTTTTTTCTGTTGAAACAAAACCAGGTACACAGAGTATTTACTGGTAAAACCTGATGCACCCAGAGGGTTTATCAAATTTTCCAAACTCACCCTGTCTGCAACACACTTTTAAAATATCACAGCTTACCATATCTTTATTACCATTAACCACTGAATAAACAGGGGTAAAAATGGGGCTGACAGACATGCAAATGATAGTAAAAAAGAAGGAAAAAAAAATTAGCTATTTTTGTATAGAGATACTGCAATTGACACTTTGCTAAGCCGCGCCCCCTTAGTTACTGTTGCTATGTCTGTCAAGCTCTCAGAGCTAAATAAATAAATAACAAATAAATAATAGTAATAATAAAAAATAAAAAAAATCTCTCAAAACTAGCACTGGCTCACACTGTCACTAACTGCACTCCCTGGAGAAATATTGTCTAATTTTTGGAAAAACAAAAAGCGATTTCAGAAAGAAGCAGACAGAAGGTCTCCAATGTGCATTTGAATGATAAATACAAGAAGTCAAACTGACTCAGCAGTAAAAACAGGTTAGAGTTATGAAAATAAAGATACATGCTGAGCCTACAGATCACAGTGCAGCCACTTCAACTTGTGTTTCACTTCATTCATTCGTGGCCCTAATGTTCATTGAAGGGTTACCAAGCAGACGTAATGCAGCTTTATGCTTTTCAAACTGTGCTGATTTAAACTGGAAATGAGGACGGCTGAACAGTTTTGCCCAGAGCACAGTGTTACGCTTTTTAGCGTTTGATTTTGGAAAAGGTAAAGGACGTTTATCTCCTTCGAACCTTGCCAAATAACAAGCATCGCTTCGAAAAGTGACAGAGACACAACATTTAACCACAATGAGCTTGAAATCCACAGAACCAGCCTGAAAATGAAGAAAATCATAAAAGACTGCATGAGTTTTAGTGGAACACAGCCGTGTAGTTGTCAGACCTCAGTCAGAGCTGGCAGATGCTACGCTCTGATTAGCCTGTTTATATTCGAGGGTGGAGCTTAGCGAAGGGTCAATCATGATATGAGTTACAATGGGTTACAGTTCAGTTCCAGCTGTAGTTTTTGCATTTCATTTCAGCAGAAAAATACAAAAATGCTGATAATTGCTGGGGTCTGTGCCGAACAACCATCTCGCATTACATCTGGAGAATATGATTTGAGAGGCGAGGGACCTCGGCAGCACTTATTATTTATAAATGTATGTTACTACACATACTGCAATTTTGATAATATTTCGACCCACTGTTTAGCACTAGTGCAAATGTGTGTATTATTGCATTGTAATGTGACCTGTCAGGTTGAGCTTTGGGACAGGCAAAGGCTCAGTCGGCACAGGGTGGTAGGAGAAGAGCGTGAAGAGGCCTCGGCCAACTGGAAGAGCCATGGTCCTCTGACACAACTGCAGGAGTCTGAAGAAAATACAAGACACGGACAAAAAGAGAGAGAGAGAGAGAGAAAGGAAACATTACAGACTCTGAGCCAGAATAATCTATATATTTGACAGGAGGTGTAGGTCACCCTTGATTACAGCAGGAATCTCAATGATTTCTCCTAAGATAGAGACAAAAGGGGAACAGAGCTTGAGACAAACAAAATATTTACAAACCAAAAAAAAAAAAAAAAAAAAAAAGAGAAGGCCAAAGAACATTTTTGACAAAACATCCCACAGACAAAAATGAAAAGCACAGTACAAAAGGAAAAAAATATTTTCTGCATGACCTTCAACTGTGTTGCTGTCTGTGAGCATTTATATTCCAAGATCAAAGGCCATTAGGGTACACACACGTAACATTTTACTCACTTGTTCTCTTTCTCTTCTATGTACTCGTGGTCAGAAACCTCTGGTAACTGGACAACACTGACCCGAACCGGCCGGGAGCTCTGCAGAAGCCTCCTGACCTCCTGGACCCTCAAATCCTGACTCCATATCAGTCCAGTGACCTGAGAAGAACATGTCAAATTATTATCGAAGAACCATATTTGTAGCACCTACAACAAGCCTTTAGATGACAACTGAAGTTTTAGAAAAGACCATCTTCAGCAGGACGAGACAGATATCGAGTTAACTGAGTCTGTTACCTCTTGAATAATGTCTGACATTCCATCTTCCTCCTCATCCGCCTCTGTCGTCGCTGGAGGCTCCAAGGACAGACCAGAGCCTACAGACTGGAGACATACACACGCAAATTAACTATATATAAATGGACATTTTGAACATTTAAAACCACCAATTTAACAGTTATTTTATATAATAACTAGAAATCATGATTGTGGCTATATGCCCTGATGAGTTAGTCAAGCTGCAGTTAAATCTTTGTCTGTCCGGTTCATTTGGTCAGAGAAGGATGACGTCAATCACAATCAGTGTTGGGGAGCAACCAGCTACATGTGACGAAATCATTTAATTTCGTTACAAAATATACATTACTGTAATCTGTTACAGTTTCTGAGAAAAAAAATGTGTAATTATATTACCATTACTTTTGAAAATGTTAATGATCACAAATAAGGTTACATCTGAATATTTTTTGTTAAAAGCTCAGGCTATATGTTGAATAACATTCATTTTGTTGATTTGCATGTCTTCGACGTACACAATGCCTTCTTTTGCCATTTCAAGTCAAGGCCATTTCGTAAAGTTTGAGGCTTTTGAGTGGTTCTCTTGTTTGAATTTGCAGCGCCCCACATGTGCCAATTAAATCAATCCACATTGCCGCTCAAAGACACCATGTCACCAAGTCTACTGATAAAAATGTGTTCCAGTGTTGGAAATTTTATTCAGAAATCAGAAAAGGGCTCAAACATGTCAGTGTCATGAAAATATGTTAACCAGATGTTAACATGCTATGGATGTCGAAAGTTTCCATGTCAAACCTGAGGAAACATCTGCAAGTATGTAGCCTACAGTAGGCCTGACTGCAAGCAATCATATTAAAGATAGTAGGGAAGGCACGGGGAGCCTTCCACACCATGCTACTACTGCTGAGTACCTCTGTAAGGTTAACACTGCCTGGTTTAAACATTTTTAAAAAAGGTAAAAATTGGTAAAAATATTTTTAAAAGTAATCAGAAAGTAATCAAAAGGAAGAGGTTACACTACTCTGATAAAGTAACTGAAATAGTGACAATACTTATTACATGACATAGTGTAACTAGTAATCAATGACTCATTACATTTCCAAAGTAACGTTCCCAACTCTGATCACAAAATGTTATAAATTTTATCCACATAACTATGAGATGATTCGAATTATAAAGCCCCTTAACACAACACGTGAACTCTGATTTAACTCTGAATGTTCCTCGGTTCTCGCTCACAGCTTTGCTCTTAGCCAGGGTCATCTTATGGGCTTGTTTGGTCAGATCCTGTCGTCCAATAAGCAGGCAGACCTCCTCTGACCAATCAGAACACGGCTGCTCCCGGCAGCGGTAGATGGCCTCCCTGATTGGCAAAGCCACGCCGAAAGGGACAGACTCCAGGTCCTTCAGGGTGAAGCCTAAACCAATAAAAAGAGAGGAACGGATGTTTGTCCAAGAGTAAGCCAAGAGGCTGCCTCTTCCACACTTACAAAACAAATGTGTCATAACAGCTAGAAAAGCCTTTTCAAAAACTCCTTGTTAAGCAAACAAATACTACTGTCTTCTTTTGGTGCCATGTGTTTTTTACTGGAGGGTTAAAATTCACTTTGGTTGTTGTTGGTCCTAGATGTATTGCTAATCAGTGTATTTAATTATGTACAGACAAAAAAAACATTTACATTTAACTATTTTAATTATTTAATAATGTAAACACATTCAAAATATACAAGATATATTCAAATCTTTTTTTAACTGTACCAACTAAATTTTTTTAAAAGGTGCTAACTCTGACTCAACCAACTCTACCAACGTGGTCTGGCTGTAAGAGCCAGTTCACACTGTGATGTCACTGCACAGGTGTGAATGTGTAAATTTAAAATAATGTGAACCAGTGCATTGCTTGAAAAGAGGATATGGCTTCAGTACACTTTTTTTTCAATGTAAAAAAAAAAAAAAAACAGATATATTTTCTTACCTTCAGAAGTGAGCCAGACCACCAACTGCTCAGCCAGACTCCCACTGGTGAACTTAACCTTCACACTGCTCTGTCTATACACACACAAATATAATACATGATTATGATTTTTAATGAAAAGTGGAGGGATTTTTTTTAAAAAAAAGAACTTATTTTGATCAGAAATAGTGTTTCCAAAAGCAGTTTTGTCCAATTTAAAAGGTCCAGTTTTAGACTTCTAGCATAATTATGCAGCTTTTTTTTAGCTGCCATCAGCAGTTTTGTACGTGACTCTGTCACTTGGTCCACAAAAATTACCCACTGTTTTGCCCAACAGTTTTTGCCCTAGGAGGCTGAAATTTGGCAAGGAGGTCAAGGTGTGTGTTTGTGTTCATAGCAATTGGCCAAAAGGGGGCGTGGCAATTAGAGTGGCATATTACAAAAAGGCACATAACTTCTAAATGGATTTACAGACTTGCACAGGATTTAGCGGAAAGGTTGATCATGAGCCAAAGCACAGCTGACTAACTGTTTGCGCCAACTGGCAAAAAAGGGGCGTGGCAGTGGGAGTGGCCCTTAACAAAAGGCACATAACTTCTAAACGGATTCATGTAACATGGCCAAAGACTCTTGTGGGAGGCATCACTGCAGACAGTAATTTTTCATTTATGATGCTGGTTGCAGCTATTGCAAATTCATGCGTGTTCATATGTAGCTCCCAGTTTTGTTGGTCCCGTGCATGAGAACATGAGCAAAACATTACACACATTCCTGCCCACAATTTAACACTACACTAAGGTTCTGCAGGAGACGATAAGAAGGAAAACAAGAAGAGAAAAACTGCTGTAAGGTAAACAGGGGTGTGACCTATGGAGGTTTTACAATGTAAATAACAAATCTTGGCAAATATTTGAAGAGGAAGAAAAATACATCCTACATGTCTGTTAGTCATAAATTAAATGCACAACGCATTCCAGGAACACTGGCCATACACAAACAAGTACGTTTGCATTAATTTGTGGGTTATTTAAGGCTTTTAAACATGTTATCGTAGATAATTACTGTTACTGTAACTGCTCAAACAATTTAATAAAAAGCAAAAAGCTCTTTCTGTTACTGGGGTGAGCTGAATTACCTCCTGTAGTGCAGTTCACTGGGACGTGACTTCTGGCCTGAGAAAAGGAGAAACAGGATAAGGGAGGGAGATAATGAGGGAAAGAGGTCAGCCGGTTGATCGTTTGTTGTCCTATTTGAGAGATGTCAAGTCACGCTCATCAAATTTTCACAATTCCTGACGGAAACAACTCTGGATTGACTTACAGCCTTTTCAAACCTGCACTGACAGGTTGCTAAAATGTGTCACTGAAAAGAATGGGTGCTTAAATTGCGGGTTAAACGAAGTTGACGTTTTGTTCCTGATAAGTGCACAACTGCATTTATGTGGGATGACATCTGTTGTTGTTTGGTTTTGTTTGCAGAAATGTCAACATACTGCTGGAAGGAAAATTCGCATTGTATTCTTTCACAACACCCACAGAGTCAATGACCAACTGTGTGTCAGTGGAAAAGAGGCAGAGCAAATACCTGCAGCGACTGCTGTCACCTCAGCACTGTATTGTGACGCACAAACCTGTGTCACCACAAACCACTTTCCCTTCTGTTATTGGACACTGAAGCAGGGAACTATTGGACAGGCGGGTAATAAGGGCTGGTTGTCAATAAATGTTCAAATGCAAACAAGTGGTGAAAGGTTTCAGTCAGGAACACAAACAATCTCAGAGTGACAAAAACACACCTGCAGAGAGCTTGGCCAGGTACTTTGATACCTCTGTGGACGTAGCATTTTCATCCCCTGTGATGTAGAGAGCGTAGCTCTAAAGGAAAGACGCATATGCAGAAACAAAGAGAAAGAAGTGAGACTAAGAGAGCAAAACATCAAACAGGCATCATTTTACTTAGTTAACTTCAAAACTTCATACTGTAAGACTTACATCAATATGATTTTTTGGATTTTTTAGGCTTATGTTCTTTTTTAAAATATGCCTAAAACTTTCATCTAGAATAATGAGTAGACATAGTTGAAGTCAATCAATCAATCAATCAATCAAGTATCACAGTTTGTTGGTGCAAAGGGATAAGGGAATATATTTTTATTATTTTGTCAATAGATTTTCATTGCACATGTCAACTTTTAAGCTGATGCCATTTGTTTAGAGGATGTTAGAAAGATGAAAAGCTGGAAAAATCTGGATTGATCATCATCACATATTTAAGAATCCTGACAGAGTACTTGAATCTGAAGATTTTGGGGTTTTTTTTTAGTGCTTCAACGGTAAAGGTTTGGACAGGAAACCCCATCTCTATTTGTAACAAGCACGTTGTAAAATTTGTCCTCTGCATTTGATCCTTTCTCGTCCTTTCTCCTCAGTTAGGCCAACAGCGGTGGACGGCCGGCACAGCTGCAGCATGCGGCATGCGGCAGCAGCGCCTATGGAACCATCTTCTTTGGTGTCATCAGGCGTCATTTTTCAGCATGTTTTTTGATGGGGGATGTTATCCTTGGGGCTTCATGTATTTAGTGCAACCACAGCACAGGGGGAACACGCAAACTCCCTCAGACTAGAGGCCCTTTTTCCATGAGAAAACCCACCTGGGAACCACGCTTGAACGACATGGGGAGGACACACCACCGCAGTGTCCCAGGTGAAAACTGAACCAAGCATCTTCTGGCTGTGAGGTGACAGTGCTGCCACAGCATCCCAGGACAGAAAAGCTTAATGCACCACTACTGCACCACTGTACCCCAGGTAAGAAAAAACTAAATGTCCGGCAGACTGAGTGAGACTGAGTGAGACTGAAGATTCTGACCAAGAAGAAAAAAAAGACAGAACCCAGGAGGCTTTTAGAATTAAAGCAAGGTGAACCAGAGGGCCAACTCATTAGAGATTCCTACTGTAACAGCATTACTACTGCAGATGCTGGCAGGCATTATATCCATCACAGCATTAACCAGCAAAGTGTCTGGAGGAACGGTATGTGGGTCAAGACAAAAACTAGAGCTCATAACTAAAAAAAAAGGACACACTGTGCATGTTCACGGTGTGTACGTGCATACATACAAACCCACAGAAAACAAGACTTTATAAGTGCATGTCTATTTGTATCTGTTTCAGTCTGAGGAACATCCTGTATTTGATATGAAGCACCAACATTTGGCTCAGTTAATACAACCGGTATTATCAATTTGCAGAGCTGCAGTGTTAGCAAGGACCTTGCAGTGCAGGCCAACCTGCGCCTCCTACAGGCATATAAAGGAACAGCTGCAGTAGTTAGAAACTGAGCTGCCAATGTGCACCATATACAGAAAAAAAAATTCTGTATTTTATATATTTTATAAGTATCAAGAATTATAGGCAGTTAGAGGCTGACTGCAGCCGGTCTTAATTTTGTCCTTCAATTAGTCTATTGTAAGTTTAAGTGTTTAACAGCAATAAAAACTGATTTATTTTAAGACTAGAAACACAGGCGCCCCGCCTCCAGGATAACTCTAAACTAAAAAGACCCATATATTTTCATCAAAAAGATCAGTGTCACCTGCCAACCAGTGGCAACAAATTATGAAATTAAAGGAAAAACATGGAAAATAATTTCTGGCTTTCTAGAAACGCAGCAATTCATAAGATTTGAAGGGATTTTAGAGAGCGCAGTAACTCTTGAGCAGTGAGAACATATTCAGTCATTTTCGTTTTTCCAAAGAAACTATCCTGAGACTGACTGATGAATTACAGTAGCAGTAGAATAAGACCCGTCACATTTGGAAGCAAAAGCATCTCCGCTCTGCTACAGGTTTGCTGTTTGTCAAGATATAACACAAACTGACGGAGGGTTTTGTTTTTTAAACTGTAGCACCTCTCGCTGTAGTTCTGTGCAAATGTCACTGTAACTGTCAACAGACATTTTTGGCTTGAGAAAAGGGAGCATAGAATTTTGCTCAATCTGTGTTCCCGTTTAAAATTTCTTTCTTTTTTTTTTTAAAACCCAGATTTCATGGAAAAAGTATCTGTCTAATAACACAAATTTGTCACTGTAGAGTTCTCCAGTCTTAAAAGTGAATTTGAGAACTTTTGATGCCTTTTCAGGATAACAGTTCAAATAATATGACGCACAACTTTGTCAGGAACTCTTCATACTCTGGTTTGTATAAAGTGTGTATGCATGTGTACAATATGTCTGTGTCTCTAATCTGTCTCGTGTATGTCTGTCTGTAAATAGTCGTCATCGCCCCCGGCATCATCATCATCCTCCAGAGTATCATTGGCAGCTGGACTTATTTTCAAGTTAATACGTGAAGGTTGATTCCATCAGCAGCACACACACATGCATGCACATGTCTCCAGGCATACTATGGTCTAATTGCTCTTTATGTTCAGAAAAAGACTCACAGACATGCTACGCAAACAGATTATCTGACTGCGTCTCAATCACGGCTGAACTCCTTACCCTCGCCATCTTTCTCTCTCTCACGCGCACACACACACACATGCCAGACAGACAGGAAGAGGAGGAAAGTAAAGTCTGAATAGAAAAGTCAAGCACAAAACACACTGTTGGAAACCACCTTCAAATACTGGGTAATGGGGTGATTTAGGTTATGTGCAAAGTTTATATCCTTTTTTGTTTAATTGTAAAAAAATGTGATGATTTCATTTCAGTTTTTTCATTAAATGTCTCAACAAAACCGTTATATATTCTGATTTACAGATGATCAAAAGTGTTTGCTTTGTCTTAGAAGTTGTTGCCTGGCCCTAGAACGTGTACCTTGGAACTTTCCCCTCAAGAATCTTCCCATTTGTTTCAACCCGATTTCAAAACATAAAGTTGGGGTCGTACCAGAACAAGCAGCCTGGTCCTCTGACAGATGCCGGGCAGGTAGGGGAAAGGCGGGATCTCCTCCCCTCTCAGACAGCTGCTGAGCCAGCTGTGCACACATGGAGGCTGCTCTCTCAGGAAGGATGGACGCTGCATCTGAGCAAACTGGCCTGAGGAGGGAGAGAGAGATGGAGGATGAGGGCACAGAGAAGGAGAGGGAGGTATATGTAGGAAAAGTGAGCAAATGTGATATGAAATTTGAAGACAGAGAACCAGAACGAAAAGGGAGAAAGGAGATGATGGAAGAAGCCAATAAATGTAAGTTAATTGTGCAGAAAAATATTTTAGAGTAGTGCAGACAGATTCGTGTTGTTGACAAGTAATTTAATTGAATCGTGTGCATATACATTTGAATTCATTCTTATTTCCGCTCGTGTTTGTCATTAAAATCTCTCCCCAGCTCAAGATGAATAACAAGAATATTACTTTTTTTAAAGAATTTTTTTGTATTCATTTACCATTTCCAATGCCATATGCACATCAAAATACACTAATGGAAAAATGGCTAGTGAGGCACAATATTTTTGTAAACAGGTGTCTTAAAAACTGCTTTTAACAAAGATTAACAGGGATTAAAAATCAAACTTCAAGATGTGTTCCATTATTCTGTCCAAGCTGTCCTGCAGTTATGCACTACAGAAAAAGTTAACTATCAGAACCTGCAGACATAAAAAAGAACACTGTGTGCCGAGGAGCCAGTCTTTATCAGCGGCAGATCATCCTGCCCTCCTTATTTCACTACAACATGTCTTGACTGCTTCCTGACTTGATGCCATTATTAGACACATCACATGGGTCTTACCCTGGTCTATAAAGCAGCGCTCACTGAAGCCGCTAATCAATGAAGGGTAATCTCTCCAGTACAGATCCACATACTCTTCTAATTGGAGGTCTCTGCAAACAAAAACAAAACAGTTTTATTGTGATCCTCAACTGCAATTAGTATATAAACAACAACACATCATATTTCACATAATAAGGATATCTACAGCATGGCTTGAGACTAGCAGCGCCCCGTTGTTCCGGGACGACAGAATACGTGTTGGTGAGGATCAGAGATGTTCCCCGGTATGCCTCCAGGACGAAAGGGGCTTTTGTATGTACAGTGTGTTCGTTTGAATAATTATTATTTAGCAGTATATTATTAATGAGGAGGAAGGGACAGTCTGTTTTCAAACTGTGATTAAAAAGGAGTCGAGAGGGAGTGGAAATGACCAGCGCAAAAACAACAACAAAA
>JAPZDX010000003.1:21014500-21027218 GCA_029783625.1 Naso annulatus | reverse complement strand
TTCTGACTAATGTTGTCACACATTTTCAGCTACTTTCTGTAACGTTTATTGAATATGGACAAAATGTAAACAAACACAATATCTCATAGACAAAGCTATTTTGGGAAAAACACATGTTTTTTTTGTTTTTTTTTAACTTTTGTGGCCGATGTTGACAAAGGACAATGACATGCAGTAACACTCGTATGGTCTTTTCACAGTGTCAAACCTAAAGCTGCATTTGGTGAAATGTTCTTAAAAAGATGGAGATGATGTCCCAGGAATTCATCCTGTATGAGTGGGTTCATTTTTTGTAACCTTTGCTCTAATACTGACCAAAAAAGAATTGAGTTTGCCTGTTTTGGGGCGCACAGATCTGTGCGGTTATGTTCTGGTGCTTATGTTTTTGTGCTTGTCTATGTTTGTGTGTATATATCCTCTTGTGTGACCATTCAGTTGATCGTCACAGAGTGAGGCAGGTGTGTCATCATGAAAAACTCCCATCAATAAGTGTTCTAGTGTAAGCACTGCAGGTGTGTGTGTGTGTATCTCTGTGTGTGTGTGTATATATGTATGTTTTGTGTGTGTGTCTGTGTGTCTGTGTTTCCACTCTCCAGGACATCTGTGATTACTGCCTGCTTTGTGGAGAGGCTTCACTCATTAACTCTCATCACTGCTGATCTTAATGGACCAAACAGAGTAAAAATAGACAGACAGAGAGAGGCTGCAGCCTTTTAACACCAAGCACTGTGCATGTGCGTGTGTGTGTGTGCGCGCGCGCTCGCGTGCTTGCTTAAGCTGAGCTTTTCCTTTATGTTGAAAGACTCAAGTAGCTCTGCTGCTGACACCCATACATGTACAGATATGACTCATGATCAAAAGCCTCTCGTGAGCCTCTTCAGGTCATTTCACCTTGTTTTATTTGTGAGATTCAGTTTCTTCTCTACTCACAAATTTCTATCTTCCAACCACTGCAAAGATCTATAGCTATTGTCTTAAAAGCTGAATGTCAAAATTCATTCTTGATGTTATAAACAGCTGTTGAGAAAACATTCTGACCTAAAAGTCAGTTAATTAGTGGTTCTGTTCTGTTTTATGATGCTTGACAATAAAAAGTATATATATAAAAGTATATATAAAATATCAAGATAAATACTGGAAATATCAAGAATACAGACTGCAAACTTTTAACACATTTCATCTGATGAGGCTGCAGAGTTGTGCATAAAGAAAAAATAAACAAGCTTAGCTACATGTTTGTTATTATCAGGGGAAACCATCTGGAGGAAACTCTTTAGAACATAGAGAAGAAACTCACCACAGAACGGTGGTGCCTCACCGGGGAATCGAAGCCATGACCTTCTTGTTGCAAGGCAACAATATTAACTGAGAAGATTTGACTGCAGCCAAATGAATATCAGAGAGATATCCCTCCACCCATCCTCCCCTTCCAAGCATGTAAGAGTCTCTGGAGGCCTTGACACTCAGGAAAAATGTGGAATGCTCTCTCTCTAGAGTCACTGTTTGGTTTGTCCATTCTGGGCTACTGTAGAAACATGGCAGTGCAACATGATGGAGTCAGTAGAATTGGACCCGACCGCTCTGTAGATATAGACTTAGACTTAGACTTAGACTTGCTTTATTGTCATTCAACAACACACAAACGGCGCACATATTAAACGAAATATCGTTGCCTTGGCTCGTAGAGGAGAGACACATAAATTATCCAAAATACAAATATTCACAGAATATATACAAAATATTGAAGAATATAAAAAATAAAATATAAAAAGCTGGAATAATTTACAGAATGAAATCACGAATTGTGTTACAGAGTAAGCGTCATAGTGATATTGCACTATCCGAGATGTAAGTTGCTGGTTTACCTTTAAGGAAAGATAAAAGTTAAATTACTAAGTGTAGAAACGATAAAGTAAAGTGACATGGTGATATTGCACTATCAGGAGGTAGCAGCATGATATGATCAATATAACCTGACAAGCCATCTGTCTGCATTGGAAACTGTTTGGAAAAAATACTTTGAAGGTGATTTGGCAAACCATCTGTCTGTCACTGTCTATCATTGAGTGATTTTGACCAATCAGATCAATGGATCCTATTTCCAGCTTAACCACTTAGTAAATCAAACTTACTGAAATCAGTCGGGAGAAGAGCAAAAACATTTTTCCATAAAGAAAAGCCTTCAGTGTCATTCTTTGCTCTTGTTTCAGTGAAGAAATATTCTCCAGTTCTGATGAACTTGATGTTATCTCAGAATCTACACCAAGCTGGTCAGGAACCACCGCTATTGTTCATCACACCTAACATCGTAACCATAGCTGCCAACAGACCCTCCTCAGGAGACACTTACTCGCTGGCACCAATCTTGGTGACTGCTCAAACTCCTTAATGTGGAGCCTGACCAGACTAATAGAGAGCGATGTAAGCTCACGTGACCAGGATGAGTTTGACAAAAGTTCTTAAAAGCCAGTCTTGCCACCTGGGGGCCATTTTGGTAATGGCCTCGGGCAGCTACTTCTGACAAAGAAGGCATGAGCCTAAAATTTATTGGGAGATCTCTATAACTTCATGTTCAGTGGTCACTGAGACATAAAAACAACATGAATAGAATCAACAGATGATTCTGATTTTTTTTAAAAAAAAACACCTAATAAGTTCAGTGGCTTTGCCCAAAAATAAGGTTTAAAACATTTGTTTCAGCAGGTTTGACTTCTACTGCACATGAGCACAGGTTAGAGAATCTAAGCTACAGTGCAAAAACACGATTGGCAAATAGATTTCCTGGTTCGGCTGTAAACAAAGCATGTGATTAGCTGTTGGGGGAAGATGCGGGATATGCACCAACTTTGTCAATACAGCCGTTTCTGTTCAGAAAGACCGAGGTGATCTGCTCCTTCTACAAAATGTCTCTGGTTTAAGCAGGTTACTGAAAAAAAGAAAGAAAAAAACTTATTTAAATGGAAACATACTTATTAATGTTCTATTACATTTAATCTTACACACCAGATCTTTAAATGTTTTCTGTCATTTAATAAGAAAAACAGCAAAAACCAAACAGTTCCTCTTGAAAGTGTAAACATTAAAAGACAGCATGTTGGAATACACTTGAACTGTCGACCCTCTCCCTAAAAACTAATAAAGTACAGGCCCGTTTGCACTAAGGCCATCTGCACGGTGAATTTGTTCTATCTTTTATAGATTTAAAACATAAAATCACCAGCCAGGCGTCATTTTTCCCACAGCAGCCTCAGTCTGAGGACCTGATTCACTTCCTGCTTCATTCTTGTTCCCCTGCAGGCGCTCGAGTGACAGCTTCGTTTCTGGGCTTTTACAGTTCAGCTTTAGCGGCTGATTGACATGTAGAAGTCACTGTGCATCAAAATCATCAACCTGAAATACACACAAACACACACACACACACACAGAGTTTACATGGTCCGGAAGTTGCTCTGTCACACACCAACCCTGTGTTCTACCCTTAGGCTGAAATGAGCTATTTATGCAAAAATGCAGCAAAAAGAGAGACCTTCAAAGGATGAGCAGATAATTCACTCAAAACAGTGACAGAAAAGAGGAGAGAAGGAAGGTTGATGGGAAAAAGAAAGACATGGACACTTGAGAGCACCGGTGTGTGCAAGTCCTGCATGTCAAATACCTGTTTATTAAGACACACACACACACATGCACACACACACACATGCACACGCGTACGCACACACACAGGTGGTAGCCAGTTGTAATGACTTTTACAATTAGCAGCAGGTCTGACAGTGTTGGGGATGTGCCTCTGTGCATCAGCCGATCAATAAATCTGCCAGATAAATGACCATGAGTCGCCGAGGAAAGGCCACAGCACAGACTAATCAGCAGCCGTCACCACAGCGACATCAGCAGCTCTGACGTTTGACAAAATCGTCCATTTAGTTTTTTCATCAGGACATTTTCTTACATGTTAGCTGCTGCGCTTCTCTCCTTTACATCAACACATCTGTTTCTCTTCCTCCGGGCGACAGATCAGGGTTTTAAAACAACAAAATGTGCTGCTCTATGAGTGATTTTGCTTTGGTCATCTGTCATTCCTTTAAATTAAATTCTGTTGGAATTAATATTACATTTCATTGGTGTGGCAACTCGCCCCCTGGAGGCAGGATAGTATTCCTGCAGCTCGTTAACCGAGAAAGAGGGGCCTCCTGCAACCGAAAGAAATGAACCACACCAGAAACAAATGAAAGTGCAAATCATGGCCCACTGGTGTTTAATGGCGAGCTCTGTGATACATTGTGCATTAATTAGAGTACGTCACAGGACATCCGGGTGAACGTGCAATAGCTGACACATGGATGAAAGTTGACTGATGGTTATATGCGTCATCACAACAAAATGCACACACACACACACACACACACACGGCAATTCTGCTGTAAGAGAGAGACACAACACACAAATGGGTCATCCTGCAAATGTCAGAGGTAACTTTAATGTCAGTGATGCTATTCGCAGCTTAATAACCCTCCAAAACCAGTGACGACTGATTCAGACAAACTTCTTTTTTTAGGAAAAGCTGGCAGACTATTTTTATCCTAGGAGAAAAAAAAAATCATGCTGAGGGTCTTTCTTTTCTCTCTTTTCTTTTGCTCACCCTCAAAATCAAAGCAAACCTTTAATATATCGGTTAATATTCAGAGTAACACTTTGCTTTGCTTTGTTACAAAAATATATAAAGTTGGCAGCAACTTAAGTGCCTCAAATCATTACAAAGCATGCTGCGAGTGTATGACAAATAATGTAAGAAGAGAGTGCTGAAGTATAACCTTAGTGGAAAAACTTGCATTTTGTGTCCTGATTTAGTGAAAGAAAGTTTTTCTTTGTCTTCACTAATCTACATGTAATGGAAGGGTTTCACTTTTTAGAAGCATATTGCACTTTTGTAAAGTTAGTGTTCACAAGACAAAAAATTAAAGAATGACCAGAAATGATGCACCAGAGGACAAGCAGTCAGTTAAATATGAGAGTATTTAATATCTTCAACCCCACAAGAATCCATTTATAGTGGTTTCGAAGTATTACATTGATTGTTGCACTCTGTGGCTGTACTTCAAACTTTATCTCTTTTATTGAATTTCAGAAACACTTTGAAAAGAAAACAAGATGCAAAATGAGAGAGCCATGTCGAGGAGAATATGTAAAATTAATGTAGAAAGTCTGAGAGGGGGAGGGGGCGACAATGCTGCCCTCTGGTGATGAAATCAAGACATGACTGACTTAGGCTAAAATGTCAATCTAACAAAGGCCTTTCTTAAAACTTTTTCTCATTCATATTAGCCTGTTTGTTTCCATTTGCAGAACAACAACTTTGAACTCTAACACAAGTTAGGGATAAGGCTATGAAACTGCAAATCAGAGAAAAAGGACATCTCCCTTTGTGCGTTTACTGATGGATGCAGAAGCTATTTCTCACTGTTTCATTAGTCCAACTTAAGGATACTCCCACTTTTTTTCTTTTCATTTGCCTTCCTCCCAAGTTCCAGACAAGATAGATAGCATTCTTTTGACTGTGCATGCAGTAACAAGGAAGAGACGGGCAGAGCTCGCCCACCGCTAATTAGCTTAGCTCAAATACTGGCAGTTAATGGGAAGGGCAAGCCTGCCTCCGTCTAAAGTCATCAGATAAACTTTCCAACAGCTCTAAACCTTCCTGTTTGCTTGTTGTGACTTCTTTATGTACCACGTTGTTATTTTTAGACTCAGATTAGCACTTCATGTACTATTTTATGTATTTCGTCTTCTTTTACTATGTACTTCCAGTACGTATTTGATTCTAAAAACACATTTTTTTAAATTATAAAAACACATTAAGTGCCAATCTGAGTCAAAAAACGGCATAACATTATAAAACAAGTTACAACAAGCACACCAGACCGTTTAGAGTTGTTGAAAAGTTAATTTGATGACTTTAGGTGGAGGCAGACTAGCACTTTCCACTGACTACCAGTATTTGAGCTAAGTTAATTAGTGGCAGGCGAGCTCTGCCCGTTTCTTCCTTGTTACTGTACGCAGTCAAAAAAAAAAAAAAGGTATCTATTTTCTTGTCTGGAGAAGTTGGTGTGTCTCTTTAAGTTAAGCCTGCAGTCAACTCTCTTAAAAATGAAGCCACAAAGAACCACAAAAACACAAGATAGGTTTTATGAAACGTCTATTTACAGGAAATGCAAATACTGAACATATAAACACTTAAAGATTTCCTGAGGACCAATATTTATTTAAAAAAGTATTCAAAATTATATTTAAAACACAAAGTAATAAATTTACATCCATTTCATTTTAAAACATAATAAAACTGTACAATATAAAACCTTTAGTCCGTACTTCTTTCTGTCTTTGTTCTTGCATTTCTTTTTTTTTGGCACAAGATGTGTTTGTCGCTCACAGACGACAACAGTTTTCACCATGTGACACTTTCTGGTTGATTGTTCCAGAAGTGTTTTAACAAGTGCTTCAGCCAGTTGATGCAGTCCAGTTAAACCAGAGTTCAGTATGTAACAAAGTTTTTGTGCTACAGCGCACATACAAAAGCCTTTCCAGGTCAAACTCTTCTAACATTTTGCCCTGTTGTCCAAGCTTTGGAAAGAGTCAGTGGAAAATGCTACAAGTCCAGAAATGATGAGCCACCCAGCTAAAACTGTCAGTGAATATAACCTCAGTAAAGCCCCATCACAGACGCCTGATGGTCCTCTTGCTGCGAGCGCTGCCGGGTATGACTGAGGTCGATTTGGAGGAAGAGAAGTGAGGTCTAGGCTGCACAACTCTGCAGGGGGCCGAGCCGTGGAAGGCCTCCTGGCAGTTTGTGCAGAAGTCAAATTGACAGCTGAGGCGTGTGCACTTGGCCCTCTGAACCTCAGCAGAATGTATGGCCGGCGAGCTGCAGCGCCTGCAGGGGCGCAGAGACTCGTGCTGCTTCAGACCGCTGGCAGCCTGCGTAAAGAACCAAACATATGCATTTGTTAAAAGCGTCAAAAGAATGAAACGAAATGTAGTCATGCATTTTCCAGTGCACTGAAGCAATGTCTTCAACAATTTATGCATGAGACATTTGTTTGTTGTGGTGCACTCTTAATATACATTTATAGTACAGCTGCATTCATCTAAATTAAAGTGCTAAATACTTGATGGTTTCACAAATGAAAAGAAAATGAAGAATTTGCTTCTTTATCTTGTCTGACATTATGGTAACTTGTTTCTTTGTGGACTGTTGGTCAAACAAAACTAGAAATTGGTGGGGGGGTGGACACAGAAGACTAGAAATCTTAATGCCTTCGCTTCAGCAACAGCTATTGCTGATGCTAAGGCATTACAAGACATTTGTGAGCATCACCGTGAGCTTTCAGCGATCATGACGGGCATATTGCGGTATTTTCTGATGTTTTAACGATATGAGGGTTTATCAGTTAAAAAAAAAAAAAAGGTTAATTAAATGAGGAAAATAAATTATTATTACAGTCCTTATTTTTGCAGTAACGCTCACCTGCATGTATTCATCGAAGCGCGTACACTGGGATTTGGGCTTGATACACTTCTGAGTGGGGGCCGGCTGTCTGACCCTGGAGCTCAGAGGGGATGAGGAAGATGACAACGATGATGATGGAGTGCTTGAGGAGGCCATGGTCTGCATGCAGGACAGCACAACCCTGGACACAGCCACATCTCTTGTCAAACCGCTGGCCCTTTGTGTTCGAGAGCTTCTCGACTCCTGAACAGAAGAAAAGAGAGAACATTAGAGCATGAAGCGGAAAGCTTTTAGATAAAAGTTACGTGAGGAGGTTCTTCGGAGTGGACTAGTGAAATGCTGAAATGGCGTGAAATGTTTAATGCTCGACAAGGATCCCACTGATGACCAGAGAGACTGAAAGTCCAATGTTTGTATGTGTCTTTAGCGTGAGCACAGTTTGCGCTGAGGGTTTGCGTGTTTTCTTACCCTGAGTTCCTGCTCGGCTGCTTGACATCTGTTCAGAGCTGCTGTATCCTCACAGATGATCCTCCTCCATGTCCTGCTCACTTTCTTACAGCTGTGAGGCAAGAAAAAGGCAAAGACGTTATGAATATAGACCCCAAAAAACAAACAAACTACGGGTACTTTTGAATATGAACCTTCTCTCCCAAGAGTGAAGCATTTGTAGTTTACCTGATGAGGTCCATGTCTCCAAGCAAAGACAGGATATTGGTCAGGATGTTTCTCATGTTCCTGGTCAGCAGGGATGTAAATATGTCGATGTAATCCTCACCCATCTGGCCTCCGATCACCCGATCCAACAGATGATCCTCAGCTACCTTTGTGACAAGGCTCCAGTCATATCTGGGACACAGGAAGAGAATTAATTATATAATAATTCATGTGTAAACACATTTAGTATATTGATTATATTTCTGTCCTCACCCTTAACTTGTTTTCACTGAATAAAGGACGATGATAAAGTCTTTAAAGGATTTGTTGCAAGCTACAGTATGAGAGTGCAAATGTGAATGTAATCCTACCTCTTATTCTTCCGATAGCTCTTAGCAAGCTCTTCACACACAGCCTGCTGAAACTTCATTATAGGCAGGTTGGCGTTGCTGTGGTGGTCAGACGGTGTGGATGACAGTGAGCATCTTCTTCTTCTATAATGATCAACAGGAGTGGAAGCTGCCACCAGAGACACTGGACAGCCCACATTTGTCCCTCCTTGACATTTGGAGGGAGAACTCTGCGGCAGTGGTGTCTTTTCTTGATGTGAAGCAGCAGCAGAAGACAGCGGGGTTGCTCTGGGTTTTCCCTGGATATGGTCGTCTTCTTCATCCCTGTGGTGATCATAAATCTGGCTGTTGTGCAGAGAAAGATAGCCGCTGTCCTCAAACCCGTCATCCAGAGTCCCGTCATGCTCCCTGCTGGTGCTGTTTTCCTTATTGTGGACTGCACTGGCATTGTCATCGAGAGAGAACAACACTGTGGTCACTCCTGCAGGCGGACACTGTGGCTTTTCAGGGGCTGGCTCTTTCACTGGGGAAGATTTAAGATGAAGCACCTTGGACTCAGCAGCAGCCACAACAGCAAAGCTTTTCTCTTTATTGTTGGCCATAGTAGACTTGTAGAGTGGGCATTTCATGATGACTTCCTTACAGTGAAACATAGACACTGTGGATAATGTTGATTTCTACAGAAAAATACAAATAAGGAGATTATTTTAGGAATTCAACAACCTCCTAATATGGCTGTCCAACAGCATGGCTTCCTTATGCAAACCAACGTGGCTATCGCTAATCATCTTGTAAGTGTCCTAACTTACAATAAGAAATAACACATGACTATATCACTGTTGAACGGTTAACAAGCGTTCTGAATACAGTTAGAAAGAAACCATATATTTTGCAAATCAAACTGCTCGTTTTGGCGCGTTGCGGATTTGGCGGAAAGACCGCGGTGACGTAAAGATACGACTTCGGTTTAGTCTTTAAATATATACGTTACGTTGGTGATTTGGGGTAAAAGTACCTTGAGTAAGGATCATCTCTACATTAACAGGTGAATGCTCCATGCCAAATATCCTTCTTACTGACCTAGAGTTACATTTACGTAAGTGTGCATACAAGTATCTTGAAACTACGAAGCTATTCTAACGTTACGTTTGTTTTCCAGCTCTAACGTTACTGCCACATGCAGAGCTTAAATTATATCTTTACATTCAAAATAGTTCATATTCATATTATTAGTTGACACTGAATCTTCGAGTCTGTTGACTGACCAACAGCAACCTAAGTCAACCCAGCTAGGACCCCAGCTAGCTAACGCCGCTGACAGAACACCATTATACTTGCACATCATAATACTTGTAACTTAACGTTAGCAGCTCCGAAGCTGAGAGATAATAATGCTAAGTGAAGCCTCTTACCTTACATGTATTAATATCGTTTTCCAAAGCAAAGTACTGTTTCCCTACTTTTGGCCGCTGTGCTAACTTTCGGCTGACGACCGCCCTACTCCAGTTAAATGCTCCAGTACTGAAAATCCGCCAGTTGTTCCTTCTTATTTGAAATCCGTGCGCAAAAGGCGCAAACCAATCAAAGCTAGGCGGGTGGTTGTCCTTTTAAACCATCAACCAATGAGCGATGTTATGCTTCTGCGTCGAATCCTCGCCGTAGCCTCCAGTGTGTGACGTCAGCTCGTAGTCGACGTTGTTCTACTGGTATTTCCTTCCGACGAGGAACACGGATGAAAATGGACAAAATTAGGTTTAACCAAAAATAGTCAACATTAGTACTTTCTACACGCTTTATGTTAACCGTCTCTGGTTTAAGCAACTGTTTCGAAGTATCTAAAGCTGTTTATTTCTTGAAGCGACCATAACCTACGTTTTTATAATAACTCATGATGAACCAACAGAGAATTTTCACTTGAATCTGCAGCTCCCTTGGCTTTTGGGGGCTTTATACATTGGCCTTCACAGCAAGTTTCAGCCAAAACTCTCAAAGAAAAAATAAAATTTACAAAACAATGCAACTTTGATGTAGATGACAAAGAATATGTGACAGTAAGGTAAAACGACCTATGAAGGGTTTTGCATGGATGTGTCATGAAAGAAATACCACATTTCCTACATTTTGCAGTTTCTGGTTGCAAGAGCAGCATCAGAATCAAAAAGGGCCATTCGGCCTTAGGAAAAATAGCAGAGCTGATAGGGCAAACAGTACAAAAGATGAGAGGTCAGCTCTACAGGAATCCCACTGTTAAAAGAGGAGCTAAAAGTTTAGTTCACACCCTCTCCCGGAATGTGTGAGGAGGCTCTGTCACTGAAACAGACACAGGGGGGAAGTTACTGGATGAGCCTTCAGTTCTCTCAGCCCACAGAATTATTTCTTTAACACTGGAAACAAAAAATATGTCTGCAATAAATAATCTAAATTACTGGAAATTGAACTATACTCTGCCGTGTGATAAAACCTTCAAGAAAACCCAATAGAGATAATTAGGAAAAACTGAAGAAAAGCTCAAGCAGACAAGGTGTACCACAAACACTGGGTATATACTAGATTCCTGATTCACAATATGGCAATTAAAAGGGGAAAGGAACTAGCCAAGGAAAGAGGACTTAAACAACATACAATTCTGAAGGATATAATTCTTATTAATAAAAATAATAACCCCACTCAAACAGATATCATCAAGTTAATTGAATTGCAGTCTGAACTGGATAATATTTATCAAAATTTACGAGGTGCCTTTGTGCGATCTAGGCGACAGTGGATGGAGCATGGGAAAAGGGACACAAAATGCTTTCATAATTTTGAAAAAGGAAATGCCACCATAAATAATACCTATACTTAAACTTAAGATTGATGGTCAAATATCTGAAGACCCCCCAAAAATCTCCAAGTTTGTTGAGGGTTTTTTATGAAAACAACAACAACAACAACAACAACTATATTCTGAACAAAGAAACACTCAAAGCTCCTCTGCTTTTTTTTTCTTTCTATTAAAAGGGAAGCACAAGGTGTTGAAGAAAAGAATATACGCAAATTGAAAAATAATAGATCTCCAGGGAATGTCGGGCTTACCAGAGAATTATTTAAGGTCTTTCAAGATCACATATCTGAATTTTCACTCTGTGTTTTTAAGGAGGCCATAGAAACTGGTAAACTTCCTGCAACCATGTACCAGGGCATGATTACACTGATACCTAAACCAAATAAAGATCGACTAATGCTGGAAAATTGGAGACCCATTACCCTGATTAAAAATGATGCGAAATTATTAGCTCTCATATTTGCACAGAGACTTAAATCATGTTTAGATACAATTATTGACGACTGTCAGTCTGGCTTTATGCAAGGTAGACATATCACTAACATCAGATTAATCTTAGATTTGATACACTATAAAGATTGCATAACAGATAATAGCTACATTTTATTTATAGATATGTATGAAGCTTTCAACGCCATAAAACACAGCCTCTTTTTTGAAGCTCTCAAATTTTTTAGGTTTGGTCAGTACTTCCAAAAGGCAATAAAAACTTTATACAGTGGTTGCAATGGCTCAGTTAAACTCCCATGGGGCACCACTGGTAGATTCAGCATCTCCCACGGTATAAAACAAGGTGATGCAAGCACCATTTCTGTTCCTTTCAGTCATGCAGGTAATTGCTTTACATATTCATAATGACTCCTCTCAGGGCATCACTATCTGTGGAAGAGAAATCAAATGCTGTCGGCTTGCTGATGATACAGCCATCTTTCTAAAGGATGAAAATTAGGTGGAAAAAATTATAAAAAGTCTTAATGTCTTCTCTGAGATTTCAGGGTTGACTCTAAACATAAAAAAGCACTGTTTTTCCATTAAAAAAATGTAACGCTCACACAGCAGAGTGTGAAAGTATTCCAATTAAAAAAGAAGTTACTCATTCAGGAATTCATATTTGTAAACATATTTGAACAGAGACATACTATGTAATTCGTACAATCAAAGGGGTTTAAGTGTGCTGGACTTCCACACATCCAGTGCAATTTACAAGTTGAACTGGATCAAGCATTATGTTAAAAGCAGAAATAAAATATGATATTTAATTCTAAATGCAGTCTTTAAGAAAGATGGTGGGATAGAGTTTCTCCTCAACTGTAACTTTGATGTAAATAGTCTCCCTATCCAGTTATCTAATTTTCACCAGTAGGTTCTATTATGCTGGCTCCTTGT
>JAPZDX010000003.1:20921127-20931975 GCA_029783625.1 Naso annulatus | reverse complement strand
ATGTGTGTATATATATATATATATATATATATATATATATATATAAAGCACAAACAAAAATCTTTTTACGGCACGTTTTTTTTTATCTTCAGATTGAGCCAGCACATCATCTTTGATTCCTCAAATTTAACTTTACCCAATTTAAATCTCCCTTTTCTTTTTCTCCATATTTTTCCAGCTCTTCTATATGCCACCATCTTTGGTAATGTGACAACAATCTTCCAGCAGATGTATGCCAACACAAATCGTTACCATGAGATGCTGAACAGCGTCCGGGACTTCCTCAAACTCTACCAGGTGCCGAAAGGCCTGAGTGAAAGAGTTATGGACTACATTGCCTCCACCTGGTCCATGTCTCGGGGTATAGACACTGAAAAGGTACATCACAATGTATATTTATCTTGTTATGATAAACATAGCCCTTCATAATACAACAAAGTGTTTACTCTTCAGTTTTTGTATGGATTAACAACCGTGTAACGTATTAATAAGGTCAACTGGTGCTGGCGGCTTGATTTTTATTGCTTTGGACAGAGATAATCTGGCTAGCTAGACAACTAGTATTTCCCGTTTCCGGCCCGTATACTAAGCTAAGCTAAAGGGTGTTTGGTTGTAGCTTCATATTCAAAAGACACAAGAATGCTATTAAGCTTCTCATCCAGCATAAAAGGAGATAAATGTCAGATTATTGCTTTAAAAAAGCAACTGACACAGCAGTTATTTTCCTTTTTTTGTTTTGGTTAGGGTTTTTTGTTCCTTGTATTCCTTTTTCCTTGTTGTTGAATGCTTACAGACTAATATTTACATAATGTGATGATTGTGAGTTCCATAACTTTTAATACAGTACATCAGGGATTTTCTTACTTTGAAAACATGTGAGTCCTGACGGTCGATCTATAGTTATCTACTGTTTTTTTTTTCTCTTTATGTGTTATTGCTTGCACTGCATCTTTGTATTATTTATTTGTCTGGCTTCAAGCCACACTAAAGGGTCTAAAAATGGCACCTAATCCCTCTCAGCTTGACATTCATCTTCAAAGAGATTTGTTTTAAAGGCAGAGCCCTGCGATAGCCTGGCATCCTGTTGATTAGGTGTACTTAAACAACATGCTGCCACTCGGTGACAGTCAGCAGAGAGGCTGCTGGACACTGAGCTGGTAGCTGCTGCCATGTGACCTGCATGTGAAACTTCACCTTAAAACCTAATATGTCTTGAATACATTGACTCCTTGTAATGCACTTAATGCAAAGTTACTTAGTTACTTAGCTTACTACTTAGCTTGCACATTAAAGGGAAAATTGCGCTGACTAAGTATATGGATCTCTGTCTTTCTACATGCAAAGTTACTTAAAAAGTAAAAAGAAAGACTTCTGAGGGTTTTTTAATGAGCTTTTTAAATCGTTAAAAAAATTGAAACAGCTACCTCCCAAACATTTATCACAGTTCATTGTTTAGCTTCTAAACAGATGTTAACTTTATTAAGCTGAAGATTTCTTGGAAACAGCTTGTCTTAAATACTGATCATCTCTATTTTTTCACTTTATAAATGAATTTATTGGTGAAGATTCTTCAACATTTTAGTGCAAAATTCCCCAAAAATAGAATGGGCAAGATCTTTTTTTGTTCTCAATACATCTCTTTCTCACACAACTGTCCTTACAGATACTGAACTAGACTAAACAATATCTGTCCAACACTTAGCCGACAAATCTGGGTCATCAGAAACAGAATTTTTTGTCAAGCACAAACTGTTTCTTTCCTGTGTTTTAAGTCACAGCATCTGGACCCACTTATGGTGTTTGACCTGTTACTTTTATGAAATTGCTCACCCGCGAATAACTGAAAAGTTCCTCTTGCTTTGGGTTTGCCTTCATGTTTTGCGCTAACTGCACATGCATTACAGCATTTTTCCTGCCGTAACATGATTGTTTCCGCTCAGCCCATAGACTTCACATGATGTCATGCACATAAAAAAAGTATTTTGAAGTTCTGCAATGTCTTACAAGTGTAAAAAAAATCATGTAGCAGAAAAATCATATAAAGAGTAACAAATAACATCGATTGCAGTATAAGCTGTCCTTTTTTTTTTTTTACAGAATCTGTCTTATTAGGATTTTTTGTTGTAAAAAAAAATCTTTGGGTACAAAGGATTTTAATTGCAGTTCCACAAGTGGCCACTGGGAAGAATTTGCAGCAAAGCAGAGTGGCAACGCATAAGAGGTGTGGTGGTGCATGTATGAAGTGATACAGCTTATATCCACCTATGGGTTGGGCAGTTTACGTCATACCGACCTAAATGTAGCCACAGATGTGTTACAGTGCTTGTTTTGAAAATTAGTCATGTTGCACTGTTAACTTCACCCAAAGACTTTGGTTTCAAGGTGGTTCCTCCACCCAGGAAACATGAGTGCCCCCAGAAAGGGGCACTAAGCCTTAAATTTAGAGGAAAAAAGTTGCTTCAGTTGCTTTCATCCCATAAGCAGCCATAGAAGCTGCAGTACCAACGTGTCAGGACACCACTACACTGCTTTGGCACTGTCAGTTCATACATGCAAAAAAATTGGAAAGACTGCAAGCTAAGCTGTTGTCTAACCTGTAGTCATGAAATCAATGAGGACCAGATTTATGCCTACTGTTAACATCTCAAAAATAAAAAATATGTGTAATATTGAGTTTTAAAAGTCAATGACTGTCCTCCAGCTCTGAATTATAACTCTGCATTATATACAGAAAAACAAAGCATTCTGCCTTCCTTTGATCTACAGCTCTTCTCTCTTGTCTTCCCAGGTGTTGCAGATTTGTCCAAAGGACATGAGAGCAGATATTTGTGTTCATCTCAACCGCAAAGTTTTTAAAGAGCACCCGGCTTTCCGGCTGGCCAGCGACGGGTGCCTCCGAGCTCTGGCCATGGAGTTTCAGACCATCCACTGCGCCCCCGGCGACCTGATCTACCACGCCGGCGAAAGCGTGGACAGTCTCTGTTTTGTGGTGTCAGGATCACTGGAGGTCATTCAGGACGATGAGGTGGTGGCCATTTTAGGTGAGTTGGGCAATACTTTACAATACTCTTTTCACCAAATAACACAGAGCTTTTTAATAAATAATAACAACACTGCAACACATTCACGGCCTCCCATTCCCCAACTATCAAAGGAGCTGCCCCAGATCTGCTCACGTTTTTCTCTAAAGCTTTGAAAGTGTGACAGAGAGCCAAATATCTAAGCTGCAGATGTGCTCTTAAAGTATCTTGCGCCTATCTAAATTTATTATGTTAGAGACACATCAATGGCAAAAAACTGGCATTGAAGAAGCAATAAAATTTTCAGTCAAACTGGCCCCCAGGGCTGTTATAACAAACAGGTTTTGTAGCATAAAAACAAAATGTTTTTTGTTGAAGCCTTGGGCTACATAAAATCCTCCTGTTCTCTTTCTGTATGGCGGCTTTGTTTTTGACTGCAGTGAGAAAACAAGCCGTTTGGGGATCGTTGACTGCTGAGTCATGAACTCAGGATTTGGACAAGACTTTGTTGACAGACACACAGTCCCCTCAGTAACATTTTGAATTCTGTCCAGCTTCTTGACCTTCATGGCAGTTTTTGATCAGATAAAAACCACAATATATATGAAGAATGACTCTCATATTTGAATGGCTTACTTCTTCAAAATTACATATATCACCTTATTATTAAAAAGCCACACTAGTTTTGTGATTAATATTATTTTCAGTTCATTTATTAATGTTATTTGGTAACCTCTTTCGATTGCTTGTTTTGTCCAACTTAAATAAAGTCCTCTAAACTGTACCAAGCCATGCCTGATGCTTATTGATAAGGAATAAACCAGATTTATCACTGATTAATCTGGTTTATTCCTGACATTCATTTACAGTTTTGAGCCCAGTTCCTCTTCAGTCGCATCTCGACTTGATCGGAGAAAAGAGGTAGTTTTATTTGTCATTAAAGGGATCGTTTGTCTTTGCTTATGCTGGCCCAGTTAAATCCCAACAGAATATTTCCTTTTTAAAACTTCCTCCTTTTAATTTTCCAAATGATTGATTTAATGAATAATGGATGGCCCGCTCTGGCACGTCCCAGTGACACCATCTTGGCTGGTTTTCATCAATAACTTGCTTTTGCGACAATCAATATGCTGTCAGGCTAATGCCATTGACCCGGATGGAGACTTTAATGGAGCCTGAAGTGATAAACAAGTAACTACTATGAATCAAATTCTCATTAGCTTAATGGTGCTGTAGCGCAGGAATGACATGTCAAGTACACCTGCAAACAGGACTGAAAATCTCATCTAATCCTCAGTTTGGTGCTGAGATATGTGCAGTAGCTCTAAAAACTAAACCTTTTTCTTTAGTGTTCTGCATAACAGACACACAGCTTTTAATGTGTTCTTCAAATGGTTCATATGTATGTTTTTGAGCCATGTAAAGTCAAATTATTTTCTTATTTTTAGTAATTGACAAATGATTTATATCTGTGTTTTATCTCCTTGTAGAGAGGAAATTTAGGAAGAATTAGCCCGTTAAAACTCTTGGTCCTCTCGCTCTCTGCAGGTAAGGGTGATGTATTTGGGGATGTTTTCTGGAAGGAGGTGACTCTGGCTCAAGCCTGCGCCAACGTTCGAGCTCTGACCTACTGCGATCTCCATGTCATCAAACGTGACGCTCTGCAGAAAGTGCTGGAGTTCTACACGGCGTTTTCCAACCACTTCTCGAGAAATCTGCTGCTTACTTACAACCTGCGAAAGAGGGTAAGTGACTTTTCAAATTGCAAAACCAAGTGACAACACAGCAATTTAGTGTCAGAAGACTCCACTTCTGTGAGTAAAACAACAAAAAGTTTTCTGTTTAATACTGCAGCAAACACTCATTGAGCAGCAGAACTGCAACACAGCTGTTGTATCTGTTTAGAGCATAACCAAACAAACTCATGTTTTGTTAATAAAGAAGTCATTCAATAATAATAACTAATGTGGCATGAGTGCTTTTCTACACAATATCAAGACACAGTAGAGTTGGTTACCTGCAGCTCCTCCTAAATATAACAGCTCATTGGTGCCGCTGCTGCTTCTTGTTTTCTTATGTCCTAAAATATTTAAAACTGATCTGCTGTCAAAAAAAGAAAGTTTTCTTGTTTTAGAGACACATTTTGGATGATGTTTGCAATCACCCTTTGTGACAAAGACATTTAATTTCCTGTGGCTTCTTGACAATAAGAGTCTCTCCGTGTTTTGCTTGTTGAATAATTTTAATGTGAAGTATCAAAAGCAGGAAATGTTCATTTTTGCATTTGCAGTATTTAAAGACTACTCTAAACAAAGTACCTAGTAAGGAGCGTAAAGAGTCAACACTGAAGCTTATATCAATAAGGTAAAAATAAAAAACAGTAATAGGAAACTGTTATCAACAATGGAAGCAAACGCAGTAAAAGATAATTAATGAATGTTAATACATTTAATGGTAATTATGAAAAATTATGATCATAAATAAAATCAATCCTTCTTGCAAGGGCCCAACTGATATATCAATTTGATGACGATTGTCCGACATCAGCCTATCGCAGCTATATTAGTATCAGATATATGTTCTCAAACATGCGCCGATATTAAAAAAGATGTAATTACGTAGTTTGTCCAGTCGCGTCAGTCCATTATTTAATCGCTGTTATAGATAGATAGGTAGACACACTGTATGTATATTTAATATTGGCTGATATATTGGATATTGGAATTTTATTGGTATCAGCATCGCCCAAAAAATCCCATATCAGTTGCGTGCTAAATCTTGCTCAGAGTTAGATGAAAAGATTGATAATCACTTAAAGATGGAGTCTGTTAAATATGGAGCTATAGGCAGGGAGGGTAGCCAAGTGTAGCACAAGGACTTGAAGCAAAATGTGCAAACGTATCAAATCCTAGAAGCATTAAATGGGGAGCTTCCTGTAGAAATTTGATAAAATAACTGTAAAAGTATCTATTAGTATTTAATTCTAAATAGCAGATCCCTCGAGTCAGACCTCATATATGTTACAAAGCATCAGCAGCCACCATATACTAAAACCACTACTACATCCTTCAGTTCAAAATGAACAGCTGGGATCAACAACTCAAGTGTAGCTCCCATCATTACCGCATTCACAACAAGGTTAGCCTGCCCAGGAGAGTGCAAGTGAGACTGAATTGCCTGCATATGGAGAGGAAATCTCATCTGCTGCATTAAGCTCACTATTCACCAGAGTCCCACACTTTCTGATACGCACGACATGTTTGACATTCGAGTGGTTTAACATTGTTGCTATGAAACTGAGAGGAGAAGTGAATGTTGCCTCACCTCTCTAAACTTATTAATGAGTTTGTGCTTATTGCAATTGAGAGTAATGTCTGAGAACAAGACAACAGCAGATGACAAAATATTATAGAAATAAACATGCTGGAACTTGGAGCGCTCACCTCCACTCTGTAACCAATGAACATTAGATCAATCAGTTGAAGTACTAAAACCTTCCTCTAGCCAAACATATTTACTCATCGAGTGATTCTTGAAATTGCTTGTCTAAGAGGTTAAATATAAGTTAGAGTTGTAATGTCCATACTCTTTCTGTTAAAGAAATTTTGTGACATTAGAAAATTTGAGAAAAACTGCTCTCTTCCCATGAATTTAAGAAGAAAAAGAGCTACAGGATAACTGGTAAATATTAGCTAAAACAGCCGCAGTATCTTTCAGCCACCACAACATCTTTTTTACAAGCATGCCCGAAGTGAAGGCTCATGGGAGATGTAGTTGTTCAATGCTAACAAAATAAAACAAAAGCTAATCTAGAACATAAAAAGTGCATGACAGATTTCATCCTAAGCCTTTAACTGAAGACAGAGGCTCATTGGGATTTATTTTTTAATGAGAAAACGTCAAGTTGCAGACATTTTGTTTCACACAAATATTAATCCAAAGTGCAGAGAAAAACTGAAAACAGACAGTTTAACACACATTTGTCCATTAGCATTCGTGTGTTAGGCTAACAGCATGTCGTCACCCACTGAAGCCAGAGGCATGAAATGAACTTTCCCTCTGCGTCGTGAGAAAAGCTTCTTTGAGGTGACATTTATAAAGCACACACATTTCCCTCACTCAGACTACACAATTAATAAGACAGACACACTTGTTCATCAAGTGAAGCTGATTTCTAGCAGGCTTTACACTATTTTTTGTTCACTTCTGGAGACTTAAGAAGTTATATCAATATATCAATGATGGCGCTTTAGTCATGATTACTTAAAATTCTCTTGCAGATCGTCTTCCGAAAGATCAGTGATGTGAAACGAGAGGAGGAGGAACGACAGAGACGTAAAAACGAAGCCCCTCTGAACTTGCCACCAGATCATCCAGTACGAAAGCTCTTCCAGCGTTTTCGACAGCAGAAGGAAGCTCGCATGGCCGACAAGCCGGAGCTGGATGAAAATGACATTGAGAAGGGACCTGTGTACGTGGACGTCCCGATAGCTAATACAGCCATCACAACTACCAGCATTATCACAGTAACAGAAAGCCCAGCAACGCCCTCGTCTTCAACGCCTTCATCTTCAACACCCCCAAACAGCACTCCCACAGACAAGGTGAAGCTGCAGGTGCCATCTCCCGTTTCTCTGGTGGGGGGCCGTCCTGCTGAGCAACTCAAAGTCAAAGGCTGGGGTCGCTTCAAGGAGTCCTTGGCCAAAGCTGACAACTGGAACAAAGTGTCAAAAGCTGAATCTATGGAGACTTTACCTGAACGGACCAAGGTGCACGATTCGCAAATGTCTCTGAAGAAGACGGACTCATGCGACAGCGGCATCACCAAAAGTGATCTACGGCTGGACAAAGTGAGTGACTTTCGCATGACACCGCAGGACCGAAGTCCTGTCCAGCCTCCAGAGTCTAGGCACTCCTTCTACCCCATCCCAGAGCAAACGCTTCAGGCCTCCCTTCAGGAGCTCAAGCTGGAGCTGAAGGACGACCTCAAGAACCTGAATGTTCGAATATCTGGCCTGGAGGCACAACTCACAGAAGCACTTGAACTCCTTAAAGCAAGAAAATCCAGCCCCGGCTCTCCGCAGCCTCTTTTTGACATTTCTAGACCTGCTTCACCAGAGGTGGACAAAGAGGACATCTTCTCCTGAAGGATGGAAGACTCATCGGGTGACAGATAGCTGTGAACTCAGCCAGAATCTGGTAACATCCAGATGATTTGGATAGCTGAGGCTGCTCTGAGCTCAGTACTTAGATTAGGCAACAGCCTGGTCTTTAAGACACACCAGCCTTCGTCACAGGGGTGTATCTGCTGATCAACAGGGGAAGGCGAAGTCGTAGTCCAGATTTTGGTGTCATAACCATGAACACTCAGAGGTTTCTACAAAAACTGACAGCTCTATGTTTGTACATATTGATTTATTTTTCCATTGCACTTTAATGGAAAAAATAGCTTGAACACTCCGAGTTTAGTCCAAAGTCTGTTTACCGCTTCAGATTTTGAGTCTCAACAGGAGAGCAAAGTTGTTTGTCTGTTGGATGGCTCCAGATGAAGCAGCATGACCAACTGGGTTGTTATCGAATCATTTGTATGAGATTCTTTTGCATGTCACATAAAATAGATGTGCCTCAAATTGCAGATGGTGCATTTTTGATCAATCGAGGCTACACAGCGAATCATTTGCATTAATTCACCATGACAGTGAAAAAGGACAGTCTTTGCAGATGTTGAAACAATCTCAGAGTAATTTCCTGAAGGAATTGACGAACTCTTTTATTATATCAGCTGCCAGGATCATTATGAATTATATAACAGATAACTCTGGCCGAGCAATCAGATTTTCAGAGACATCTTTCAGCAGAGCTTATAATTCCCATAAACCAAGGCTGGACGGGCTTCATGACAAATTCAAAGCAGTCAGCAAGTTATTCATCTTTCCTGATATCTAGTATTTGTTATATGTCTCATATATAAAAACATGTCACATATACACTGTATGAGAGCCATGCATTTTTAGCTTTGGCATAATGAGGTAATGCAGGTGGAACTGATAACTTACCCACTACGTACTTTGAAACTGTAAAGAACATAGTAGGAATGCCCTTTGCATAACATTTCTAAAATTAAATGTACTTATGTAAAGTAAACCGTTACCACAGTTTGCTCATGTGCACAAACCCTCAGTGAAACCTGTTTAAGGATGATTTTTTTTTTCCTTTAATGGCCACTGACATACATTTTTTTATCTTTATTACTCCAGTAAGCATGGTTCAATGTGAATGTCCGTCTTCCAGATCACTTGAGAAACAAAAAACATTATCCCATCAAAGCAAAAGATGCAAGCTGACTATAAATATGGGGAAAAATGAAATATTTCAAACTATAAGAAAGTCATTAGGCAAACATGATCGAGTGTTTGAAATGCAGGCAGTCTCTTGTGGGACTCTGATTGCTTTGCGCTTCCAAAAACTCAAACATGTTCCCTAAATTCACCTTTAAACTGGGAGACAACCGCAACCACCTGGGTGAACTGCCAACTTAACTTTTTAAAATAAGGATTAATGATAATACGGAAAAAAACAAAGATTCTGAAAAAATAATTTTCAGAGCAACTACTTTCCAAAAATAACAACAATTTCAACTAATTAAAAAAAAAATTGTTTCACAAATGATTTTGAGAATATGTTGAACATTTTTAAGATTTTATTTTATTGATTTCATTTTGATCAACATTTAAATAACAGAAATTGAAAAAAATTATTTGTAAATCCTATGGCTTTTTCTTTAAATTGTCATTCTGTTTTATATTATTACGAAACTTCAGTTCTACCACATAGGAGCAACAAACTAAAACAAAAACAAAATACATTTTTAATATTCTTGTAGACTGAAATCCAGTCGCCCCATGAACACATCGTCTAACTGATGCCAGAATTCATCACCAACTAAACACTTTACGTCAGTGTATTGTGTTGAACACAGAATACAAATGACTAACAGAAAAATTGAATGTGCTTTAGAGTAATTTTGTGATACCCGAAATCATTCATTTATTCATTTCATGAAGCTAATGAGTACACAGAAAAAATGTATCAAAGTCAAGTGAAGCAGATCCATTAGTTCTGGTGTTCTGCAATAATTATGCATATTTACTTAAAGTAAAATTTTGAGCAAAAGTATCAGTTGATGTTTAACAAAAATATGAAGATTAGTAATTGTGACTCAGTTTTGACACAGTTAAACAGTAACTGTCGACTGCTCCTGATGTGGCCGAGACTTTACCCACTGCAATAAGTAAGATCTGTTTAATCCACTTATATTAACAGTAGTCGTTGTTTTTAATTGAGACTCAAAAGTCGTTTTGGATTTTTACTCTGACAGAAGCAGGAGCTTCGCTGGTCAGCTTGAAATTATCTTTAGTATACAGTGAAAATATTCTTTAACGTAGTAAAAAAAAATAACCATTATTCTATGTAATCTATTATTCATATGGACAGTTTATGTTCCCCGCATGCCTTCTCTTTTATCAAGAAAGCTGAGACGGACAGAGCTGAGAGTTTTTTTTCTCCATCACAAACTGGAACTCTAATCAAAAATTTAGCTTACTAAAAATAAATAGGCCTGTCATCACAGAAGTAAGAACTCATTTGGTGTAGGGTCTATAAGTCTGCTTTCACAAGGAATTTTAACAGGAAAAGCAGTAAAATCACATTGCTGTGACTGATCTATCGCAGAGAATTCATAAAGCTGCTGCTCAAACACAAGGACGAAGATCAGAAATCAAAAAGAGGCAAAGAAGGATCTAAAAAATAAGTAATGACAGGAGATCGG